>JAVYIG010004957.1:0-147733 GCA_035222895.1 Strongylocentrotus droebachiensis
GGTACAGGCAGGCCAGAGAGAAAGAGAGAGAGATATATATATATATATAGAGAGAGAGAGAGAGAGAGAGAGAGAGAGAGAGAGAGAGAGAGAGAGAGAGAGAGAGAGAGAGAGAGAGAGAGAGAGAGAAGAGAGAGAGAGAGAGAGAGAGAGGAGGGGGGAGGGGGAGAGAGAGGGAGAGGGGGGGGGGGGGAGACAGAGAAAGTGAGAGCTAGGGAGCTTATAATATGACATTATCACAATCCTCAAAATCATGATGGAAACTGCATTTTACAGAAAAATGCAGCTTAATTAGGAAGAGAACTAGAAGAAGAAAAAGAAGAAGAAGAAAAAGAAGAAAACGTAGAAGAAGGAGAAGAAGTAGAAGAAGAAGGAGAAAAAGAAAAAGAGAAAGAAGAAGAAGTATAGAAGAAGAAGTATAGAAGAAGAAGAAGATCGAGGTGAATAACACATAAAGCCACAAGAGGGCGCTTTAGCCGACGAGCGCGAAAAAAAGGCAAATCCGTGCACAACATGGCGAATGTAGAACAGGTAGGCTTCATGAATTACTAATGTTCAACGTTTGTTTCAATACTCTGGAACCAGTAGAATAAGTTTAAACGTAATATTTAGATTATACGATATTGACACTTTTTAAAGAAGTCATTATGTTCGTATTAGATTGCTCAGAAATTGATCAAACCTCATCTGAATTACGGAGATTCCCCGAGAGATTGCGATTGCGATGTGTCATGTGTGTTGTGGTCAATGCAGTTGGTGTGCTCCATTCATCGGAGAACGGGAGCGGGCATGCAGGGATGCACAGCCTGTTTTTGACAATGTCTGATGACAATGACAGAGGAATTACACTAGCAATTTCTGTCTGATTGATTGTATTTGTAGACTCTAACTCTAAGACTATAGATTATGAGTCTGATTCAAAACTTGAGTTGGATGACATGAACCTTAATATTATTAGGTCCAGAGTAATAAGTGGGACTCCCAATTATTAGACCTAGTAATAGACCCTAGTAATTGAATATCAGAAAGTGAAATTCTGCTTGTTTTGTTTGACTAAAACTTTTGACTTGGACCTTAACATTAACAGTTGTTAATCTTCAAAGGGCTGGGTATGCAGGCACACTTAAAGAACCCGAAACAACCCTAACGAGAGGTTGAGCGTATTCATATGCATAGGAATTTGGATGTGAATCTCGTCCAGTTAAAGTTCTGAGGAATGGAACGGAGTGTTTTCCCTTGAACCAAGCCTTCGTCGAGAACATAGGGAGAAGGAGCGCGCTTACACACAACACAGCAACAATTATTTTTGCATTTTCTGCTCCGTGAGGGACGGGAACCCATGCGCATGACGATAATGCGATCCGATTGCGCCACACTGCTTCTTTTCATTCAATCAAAGACATGATCGGGCTATGGTTTTGTAATGATGGTGTTTGTCTTTGTCATTGGGTTTGGTGTTCTTGTGAAGTTCATTTATCCTGCACAGTGGAAATTTCATTTTTGATTTGCTTGCAATGTTGAATTCTTTCCTCATCAGATAAGTCTTAAGACAAAGTTAATGAGTGTTTATTTTGGACAAGGTGGCCACCTCTTTTTAATGAGTCAATGTTCATTTCTAGACTTAAAATCCTGAATGTTTGAGGAACCTTTTATTTAGATTTAATGAAATAAAAGAAATATATACATGTTCTTCTAGATCCAAGTATTTACAATGTATTGTTTCAGATGATATTTTGAATTGTCAAATTCTATTTGAAGAAGGAAAGGGGAACAAAACCCACAAAATGTTGGATAATTGAGGAATATTGACCAACAGGGAAAAAAATCACAGTAAAACATTTTCCCCAGTTATTGAAACAAACTATAGACAGAGGATACAAAGTAAGATTACACAAGTTCTAATTGTGCCTCTTGGAGATTGTTACTGTGGAATTTTTTTTTCTGAGTCCTGTCCACCATCTGGTCATTCTGGTGTATTGTTATGCTTGATACTTGATGGAGTAATCCCTTTAGTAGACAGCAATAACCATCTGATTTGGGTCATTTCTTTAATAAAACTGACATTTGTTGTCATTCCCCAATACAGATGGCAACCCAGAGATCTCGTACCGTGTGGGTGGCTATGTACATGTTTTCGTCCACGACATTTTCTCCCTGATTTTCTTTATTTAGATCTAATTTCCTGATTTCTAAATCAGATGTAAATTAGGTCGGTATGTCATTTGTCCTAATTACAGTTATCAAAATTTGATAACTCAATATTAAACAGATAATTTACGGACTTACTTATATGAATTATCCAATTTGTATCTCCGAACCGCGAAGCAGTACGTTCATGCATTCGAAATATTACCCGGCGGCCGATATATTTCCGGGTCCACCTACCAAAACATAGCCAATGGCCAATCAGAGCACTCGTTTCGTGGGAGTTCGTTGGTCAAGCCGGGCCGACTCGTACATAGCTACGGTAGCTATTGGACGTTCGAAAAGAAAAAATGAATATTCATCAACTAAAACCAAGACGGATAATGTTGACGACGAGACTTTCTCGGATTAATCATTAATTTAGGATCTAAATGAGCAAGCTATCGTAAGTCAAATAAGCTATATATATGTTATTTTTAATTTGTGTTGTAATTGCAGCAGTTATGAGGATGTAAAGAGTGAAAATCTCGTTGCATATCTCATTCATCGCGGTCCGGTCGAACCGAACCATTTGTTCCGTACAGTGCCTCACAGAAAGAGGTCCCCATCGTTCAGTCTCTATAATCGGAGGTCTAGTGGAGCCAGACGTAGTCTCAGTGGAACAACCGACGATTAGAGAGACTGAGGTTTTCGGTCTATCCCTTTAGCTGCTCTCGGGTAGTTATACTGGGATGGTAGGTGAGGCGAGTTGCTATGAAGTGCAGAAATGGTGTGTGGACGTGGACAAAGCATTTATCAATGTACAGTGAAATATGCTAAGTCAAGTCGAGTGCAAGTGAGAACCACACCAGTATTACTTAAATGATGTGAGAGCCTACTGGTATTGCATGCTTTTGTATGAAGTTACCTGGGTATAGGTGTTTGTTAAAGCCCCACTGCACTACTTTTAGTTACCAGTACTTGCGCCCTCTATACAACCAACAATGCCTAAGCAGTACCCGTTGATCCCCCATGATGCCCTTTTTCTTATGTTAATTAAGAGCTGATATGATGAGATAACCACCTGTCAGTGACCTTGCAGGGAGGTCTAATCCCCCTTGGCAAACAAGTACAGACAGGCTTTAAAGAACACGGTTATCATCCATGATTTGTCCTTTTTTTCTCCTCATTTAACCAGGAGCTTGTGCAGCTAGAGCTGCTGTGCAAGCAGCTCTATGAGAGCCCGGACACCGAGCAACGCACCCAGGCCGAGAAGGCTCTCGTCAACTTCACCAACTCTCCAGATCTCAACAAATGCCAGCTTTTGCTTGAAAGAGGAAATGTAAGTACATGTATAGCCAGGCATTGTGTGTCTTGACAGGTTGTGTATCCGGCATTTCATTTAAAACAGCAAGTGAAGAAGTTTGTATTAAAGCAATAGTTCATCAATCTTCTTAAAGTTCTTTTTGTTGCCAAATTGAAACTGGAGTTGACATAAAATAATTTTTGTTATATTCAACTAGCAATTGGACAAACCTTCACAATAATACAAATTTAAAAAGATAACACTAGGTGATCAAGCATTTGCTTGTGCAGCCCCAAAACTCTGGAATAACTTACCATTGGAAGTCAGGAAAACACCATCTGTGAATATCTTTAAATCAAAACTGAAAGCACATCTTTTCAATTAACTGTGAATCTAAGCATATCAGGTGCTCTTGTAGCGCAGTAAAATATATAATTAACGTTGGATAGATTCTGCCCTCTATAAATGTATTATTATAATTATTAATACATGTAGTTTCACCTTCCCCTATCTCTCTCCCCCTCCCCCTTGGCCCCTTCTCCCTTTCTCTATCTCTTTCTCCCATATGTAGTCTGCCTATGCCCAGTTACTTGCATCATCATCACTCATCAAGTTGGTCTCCAAGACAACCACAGTCATTCCCCTTGAACAGAGGATAGATATCAGTAAGTACATGGACATCTTTATTTCTTCCATCATAACAGTATGTGGGAATGGAATAAGTTCTTTAGATGATGATGATACAGGTACATTGAACATACATTTAGCAGCTCAAAAAGTCACTTTTGCCATTTGCCTAGGCCCTGCTTGTAACTTGCATGGCCATTAAAGGGGCAAGTCCGTGGGCATGGTGATCAGAATTCCCCACCTGACTGTATTGTGGCCTGTGGGGCCAGCAAGCCATGCTAGAGTAACCTCACTATTTGATTATTATTACATGTATAGACTACCTGTATTTATCATGCTGATGTCATTTGTGAGACACACTAAATAAGTTTCTCTGGGTTCAAACATGAACGGCAAGACAGATTCAGTATCAAATTATGGAGGGTCTTTAATTTGACTCACAAACATGTTACAATTTTTACCTTTTCTAGCTGGTCGTTGACAGATTATTCTGTATTTTTTCTTCTTAAAGAAAAAAAAAGGGGGGGGGGGAGGGGGCAAGTCCGACACATTCATAAGTTGAATTGAATAAAGGGAGAAAATTAAACAAACAAAGGGGTAAAAGTTTCATAAAAATTTGGACTTACTAATAACCCGGACTTGGTCTAGTCTTTTCCGAACATATGTTGTCAGTGTAGCCAAAAAATATAAAGTCAATCTAAAACAACACTTTACCAGGCATTTTATAGGTTAACGGTTAAGATTATGAAGAAAATAAAGGATTGCATAAAACACTGCACATGGAATCCAAGTTCAACTTCATTTCTTTGGGAGCCCTAGTCTATGCGAGCACATACAAGTGGGCATTGCCTGGGCTACTAAACAGGCCTTTTCATGTTTACTGAGGTGTGTATTTAAACTGCCATTTTTCATTGTGGGAGTGATATTTTGAGCTCGTATATTACAGTATAGCAACATGGAACCCCATATATCAAGAGCAAATGATATTTTCGTAGTTGGTACACTTTAAATAGATGATTAGTGGATTTTTACTGACATTGTTGTTGTGGTCAATTGTACATGTATTGCTAAGTTCTTAAATATGTCAATATTTAGTTGTTCATTGGTGATGTGACATGGTACTGAATCACACACACTTATACCTATTTGACCATTCTGTTTGCCCAATACATTTTGTGTAGTGGTTTTTTGACTGAATTACTAACTTTATTTCTTCATTATCTTCATATCTCTTGCATTAAAGAATGGAACAGTCTGCCTGATGATATAAAAAATAGTACAACTCTTTCTAGGTTTAGAAGTTTATCTAAAACGTACCTGCTTGAAAGACTGACATAGTTTTTATTCGCATCTTAGTAATTTCTCATTCTGAAATGCTTTTTGACCACTAAGGACCTACTCGTCAGTGTGTTTGCTGTGTATGGTGATGTGCGTGTGTGGTGTCTGTGTGTGTGTGTGTGAGAGTATTTGTATGTTCTATATTCTGTAGCTTAGTATTTTCATCCATTGTATAATCATACGTAACATTCTTTTTACTGTAAATGTATGTATTTTGTTATAGGGCCCCGCTCACAAGCTTAGCTTCTAAAGGGGTCCTAAAACCATTCAGTTTATGATGTAATCAAGTTAGAATATGTTGATTGATGTACTATTACCAGTCTCTTTTTTATGTAACAGATTATATCATGCTTTGTATGGTTTTGAATAAAATGAACTGAACTGAACTGAACTGAACTGAATTATTGTAAAGAAAATATATAAATTCATCCTTTTACAAATACTATTGACTGCCTTATTTCTTCTTCCTTTTACAGAAAATTATGTGTTGAACTATCTTGCCAATAGAACTAAACTGCCCAACTTCGTATCGCAGGCACTCATTCAGGTAAATATAGTTGATGTTGTTGTGAAGAGGATGATCTAAAACGTATGTTTGTGTTTTTATTTGACTGATAATCAAAACAAAATTAAATGCTAGGAAAGTATGTTCTTTATTTTCTTTTGTTCTGGTAAAGTACTTTGAAAAGAATGTTCACAATGACAAAGAAGTTACGTTTGGTTTTATAATTACTTGAACCCAAACTGGGTCAATGGAATAACTCCCCAATCGTGTTATTGGATATCTCTTCAAAAGAAAGGAAAATCTAGAGAAGACATTAGGACATCATACCTGGCAGGAATTAATTCCTTGAAATGTAAGAGCGCCATAATGGCAGCCATGCTAAAGTCGGGGTAATAATTGCGGATAGTCAAGTCTGACAGACATGAACGCTATACAAGAAACTACTATTATTATTATAATGATCACTGCATAGGAGAGCACTAGGCCAGAATGAATATCAATAGATAGTATGTACCACCTCTAACTTTTATGTTTCACTTTCTCTCACCCCCATAGTTACTGGTGCGCATCACCAAGCTAGGCTGGTTTGATAGCAGGAAAGATGACTATGTCTTCAGGAATGTCATGTCGGATGTCTCAAAGTTTCTCCAGGTAAGAAAAAAGACAAACTGATCATTTTATTGTTAAGCAGAAACATTCACAAAAATGACCTTTCACAAAGTGCACATATTTTAAATATTGAGTCTCACTTTTGCTGTATTCTGAACCTATATGAATTTGGGCCACTTGCGATATTCACGATAAAATCATGCATACAAATTTTTCGGGTTTTGTAGATGAACACTTGGCAGTCTTGATTATTAAAAGTCTACAAATTCTTACAAGGATTTAAGTATTTTAATTTTTTTTTTGGTTGTCTTTTTTAATGATATGACCTGATATACATTTAAAGGTTAGTAAAGGAGCCATGTTTAAAAAAAAATAACTCTGATCTATGATTTTACAGTAATAATCCAATTTTCCAAATTCTGCATCCTCATTTACTAAGTATGCTAAAGTTACTGCTGCATGGCTTTTCATACCAGAAAGTGAAATTGGTTGTTTTTCTTTCATTTCAGGGTTCCATGGAACATTTTGTCATTGGAGTACAACTCATGTCACAACTTGTCAGTGAAATCAATCAGGTAGGTAACATTATGAACCCCTCTAAAGAAGTTCTGCAATTCAAGTTTTGGCCTGGATATATCTCTTGTTAGTGTGTTATCATACTTGCAGTTAGTGTCATTGAAAAACCTGTATATTAAACTGATTGAATCTTTGCGTAGCACAAAACACACAACCATTCAGTACAAGGGTATGAAAATCAGACTATTACTAAAATAATTGCAATCACTAAAGTCGATTCGACAACTACTGCTCATTATTTTCCCACTAAAAGACATTTTCAAGCCCTTTCGTTTTGAGGGAAGTTCTAAATTAGTATTATCTTTCAAATGCCGTTGCAATTTAACCTTTTCATTTTGTTTGCCTGCAAATGGGACATAGTACCTTTGAATACTGCTGGTTCCAAGATTTTTTCTGACTTCTTGTCAGTTATAAGATCTATCACACAATCTTTATCTCCTGGGTGCAAGCCAAAAATTTCTTTTCAACAATTGAAACTTCTCCCAGTAAGCCTAACAATCCATGCTAAGTATCATTTATTTCCTTCCTCTCAGCCTGACAACATCCGTCCCCTGACCAAGCATAGAAAGATAGCCTCCTCTTTCAGAGATACCATGCTCTTTGAGATCTTCAACATGGCATGCAATCTACTCAAGCAAGCTTCCAAAGGCGGTATCAACATGCAGGACGACAGCAAGGTATGTATGTAGGATAGTTCTATAATACTGTATGTTACTGATCTTTGAGAACTCCTAGAGAATCTTGCTTTGGCAGGGAAAATTGTGGGAAGGAGGAGTAGGGGAAGAAGGAGGATACTTCAGATGGACAGTCTGCAGAAATTGTTGGAAGAGAGAGAGGAGTGAAAGAACTGGGAGTGATGCTAAAAGAGAAGGCTAGGAGACGAGGGTTGTGAAACAGCATGATCGCCAAAGTCAATCGATATGGCACTTAGAGAGAGAGTGAATGTTACTGACAGATAATCTCATGTTCATTCTGGCAACATTTGTCTTAGGTTTTTGTTTTACCTATATAACAACACAAAGTTGTCATACCAAATGTGGATTGAGTACGATAAGAACGCACAGGTTCATCAGGAGCAGATACATTGTATAATGAACAGAAAGCAGAAGAAAGGCATCTTTTGTTGAATCTCGTAGATCCTCTTCCTTTGATGTCCAAAAGGAAACAATTATAGATTGGTCAAAGTCACAAAGGTGACAAGTGCGTTCCAAGTTTAGTACAGTAACTTTAGCCCACACACAATATGAATGCCCTACTACACAATACATGTATTGTACTTGTCTGCATGATCACAACAAAATAAACATTTTGTATATGCTTACAGTTGAGTGTGATAATTTGAAACTATAACTACTGCTTTTCCCTGAAATGAGAAACTCAAGTTCACGATTCAATCAGTTAAGTTTAATTGTTACATAGCACTGGTACTATTGCGTGCTTTTCCATAAATGCAAGTTGGTTCTTCTCATACTCTTTAATTACCCATCATTCATTCCTATTGGCTTCATACAGTAGCCACCCAGTTCCCCGCAGGCAAAGGGTTAATCAATTTGTAATTTCCTTACTAATCTTATCTTATGTACATGCTACAGCTCTCTCTTCTCTCATTTTCATTTTTCATTTTTCCACTGACAGCAAGCTGTGATCAACCAGCTCCTCCAGCTAGCCAGGAACTGTTTGACCTTTGACTTCATAGGAACCTTGACCGATGAATCCTCGGATGACCTGGGTACTGTCCAGATACCTACAGGATGGAGGTCAGGTAAGGAGAGGTCAACAGTCGATGAGAGAGCATTATGAACACCTGTAAATGATTCATGCAACACTGTATTTATGCCAACACCTTAGTTTAGATGAGATGTCAAGTAGATAAAAATTCAACAATAATGATAAATGTTGACGTTAAGAGCTATTTTTCTGTTCGTCTTGTAAATCTCTGAAATTCAACCTAGTGTTGGAATTAATTTGAGTAGAATATGGGACCAAGTTGCAAGCTGTCTTAAATTACACATTTTGTGTGATGTTGCTACGGATGGGATCCACGTTCCATGATTTAACTGTTGCTAATTCTGACTTAAGTGTCTTAAAAGTGCTAGTATTGAAATTCGCTTTTTCTCCTTTTACTTCTCCCTAGCCTTTCTGGACTTCAGCACTGTACATCTCTTCTTTGATCTCTACAAGGCACTACCAGCAACTTTAGCACCAATAGTAAGTTTAAGAGTGATGATGTGATCATGTTAATGCTAATGTTTACCAGCTGATATATATCAAAATATTGCTAGTGAATGTGTTGACTGATACAAATAAGTGCTAATTTCAAGTCTTCAGGAAGAATTAAAACAAAAGTGTGTTATTTATTAAAAATTATTCTTTTTAGAACACTAAATTTAGTGTGTGTGTTTACCTAGAGGAAATGTGTAGTACATTTTGATAAAACATACATTTTGTTTTTCCTTTACATACAGGCCCTCTCCTGCCTAGTTCAGATAGCATCAGTACGGCGGTCGTTATTCAACAATTCAGAACGAGCCAAGTTTTTATCACAGCTAGTCAGCGGGGTCAGGGGCATCTTGGAAAATCCACAAGTAAGTCAAAGTTCATGTTCATCAGATTTTAGTTGTGATTTGATGTTTTAATTACCAGACTGATCAGAAGCAAGCATATCCTTGCAGATGGTTTGATTTACCAGACTACTGAGAAAGCGAGTACATTCTAGTAAATAAGCAACCAGTCAACATGGTCTTAGTCGAGGATTAGTACAGGACAAAATGGCACTATACAGTGCGTCCCAGAAAAACGAAACCAAGAATTATCTATGTTTTATCATAACTTAATCACAATTATAATTAATAAATGACACATATTTGTAAAGCTTAGATCTTCCTCTTTCATTTGATGCAACTCATATGATGCACATTGTGGTTTTCTCTTTCGAAATTCAGATACCGTTAGCCAATGACTTTTTTTCTGGGACGCACTGTATAGTTTGTTTAGTCTTGAACAATTAATGCTTCAATTTGCAGAAAAGGAAAGCAAAATTGTAAAACAAATTTTGAAATAGCATGGGCTGTATCAAATTGGATATGAATATGAATACTCTGTAAAGTTTAAACAGAGACACAACCTCAACCCGTTGAATATGGGCCCTGCTTCATAAAACTTGTGTTCAATAACAAGTAGCAATATATGTTATAAGCTACTGAAATCTTTACATTTGATTGGCTGAGAGCAGATTCGTCATAGATCTGTGGCACTTGTTATTATTAACAAGTTTTATGAAGCAGGGCCATGATTTGAGTTGGTAAAACATACTTGTTTCATAAATCCAGATTTATCTTGAGCTCAGTATTCAAACGTCCTTGGTCTCAAACATTTTCCATCCTCACTTTGCTTCCGATTCTTGACTCCCTACCTTGAACAGGGTCTTTCAGAAGCAGCTAACTACCATGAGTTCTGCAGGCTACTCGCAAGATTAAAGTCAAACTATCAGCTGGGTGAACTGGTCAAAGTAGAAGACTACACAGAAGTCATAGCGTTGATTGCAAAGTTCACCGTCTCTAGTTTACAAGTAAGTGCAGCAACGGTTTTAGAGAGATTACAGGAAGATTGTTCTTGACACTCGACCTCAAATGCATGTTGTACCTTGCAGATGGCAAGTGCTCAGCACAAAATATACATGGGAGCGTTGAGCAATTTAGCTGTGGTAAGCTCTCAGGGAGCTCGAGTACAAAAAAACAATTAAAATAGTTTAATACCATTCTGAGTAAATTGCACTAAATCCTAAAAGAGCTCCTGCCAGTATAGCCTGAATGTTACTTTAATTTTGTTTTTCCTGTAACAACAAATAGTTGTGTCCTGATTTAAAGGGCCATTTGTTCTTTGAATGTGGCCTCAAGTATTACAGGCCTGATAAAAACCTGATTTAAATCGGTTTTTCTGATTTTTTTTGGATTTTTTCCTGTTTTTGTTTTTTTACCCAATTTTTTTTTCTTCTTTTTTTTCCTGATTTTATCCTGATTTTTCCCTTATTTTCTCTATTATTTCCCAATTTTTCTAACTCAAAAGGGGGGAATGTTGTTGGATGCCATTTTTCCCGCCGTATCCTCTTTTTTGTTTTTACTCAAAGGGGATGTGGTTGAGGGGGAAAAAAATAACCCTATTTTGTTTTTTAGTGCTCACTATCACCCCTGAGTATTATTTCTACTTTCTCCGTATGTTGCAGGCACCAGTCTGGCAATTTGCCCCTAACAGTATTCACTACCTCCTGACGTTATGGCAGCGGATGGTCGCTTCCGTACCCTACGTCAAGGCCACGGAACCCCATCTCCTGGAGGTGTACACCCCAGAGGTCTCCAAGGCCTACATCACCTCCAGGTTAGACTCGGTGACCATGGTCATACGGGATGGGCTGGAAGACCCCCTGGATGATACCGGTATGGTGCAGCAGCAGCTGGAGCAGGTGAGCAATTGCACCCATTAAAGGCTGTCTGTACTAGTTTAGCTAGAAGGGATTAAGACCACCCAGGGAGGTCACTGACAAATGACTATCTCATCAACTCAGCTCTCAATTAACATAAGAAAAAGAGGATCATGGGGGACCAATGGTCACTGATTAGGCATTGTTTTCTATACAGTGCGTCCCAGAAAAAACGAAACCGAGAAGTATCGATGTTTTATCATGACTTAATCACGACCATAATTAATGAATGATACATATTTGGAAAGCTTAGAGTCCCCTCTTTCAGTTGATGCTACTCACGTGATGCATATTTCATGCATGAGTGATTAAAAGCAATTTGAAGGAAGGAAACCAAAAAGTAATTTGGCGGGCGGTATCTGAATTTCAAAGAAAAATTCACATTTCTAGAAAGTTCATTTTCTGTTCTTTCATATGATACCTCAATCAAGAAAAATGAGCCAGGAATAACAAAGTTCTGTTTGTTTAAAATAGCCCTTACATTTTCATAATTTTAACAAACGAATTCGTTTTTACAGGGTGCCTGCCATAGCAAAAAGCAGATTTGACAAAAGACTTAACTCCGTTTCGTTGACAATCAGCCATGCATGAAGACTTTCGTCTACGGCTGATTGTCAACGAAACGGAGTTAAGTCTTTTGTTAATTTCGTTTATTGATACGGCAGGCAGCGAGTGAAAACGAATTTGTTGAATAAAATTATGGAAATGCAAGCACTACTTTAAACAAACAGAACTTTGTCATTCCTCGCTCATTTTTCCTGATTGAGGTGTCATATGAAAGGGCAGAAACTCAACTTTCTAGAAATGTGAATTTTTCTTCGAAATTCAGATACCGCCCGCCAAATGTCTTTTTGGTTTCCTTCCTTCAAATTGCTTTTTAATCATTCATGCGTGAAATATGCATCACGTGAGTAGCATCAACCGAAAGAGGAGACTCTAAGCTTTCCAAATATGTATCATTCATTAATTATAGTTGTGATTAAGTTATGATAGAACATCGATACTTCTCGGTTTCGTTTTTTCTGGGACGCACTGTATAGAGGGAGCAAGTAGCTACAAGTAGTACAGTAGGGCTTTAAATGAACTCTGAAGGAGTATGGTGAAGTTGTTGACTGATCTGCGTATTAGAGAAGACCTGTTGGTTAAAGATACTTCATTTCCCTTTGATAATTGATACCACATGCTATTTGGTGGGTACTTTTCAAATTCCCCATGAGAACTATATTTGCCACTTGATGCAAGTGGTACCCGGTAGGAATATTCCTTGAAAGTGTGCCCTGAACAGTTGCCGGCGCTGAAGCTGTGGAGGAGCATCGGATGTGTTATCATTTATTTTGTGAAATTTGCTATACAAGGAGGCAAATGCTATTATTATTGATTGTTTCTATCTATTCCATTTGATCTTGACAGCTGTCCACCATAGGTCGGTGCGAATACGAGAAGACCTGCGCACTTCTCATTCAGCTCTTTGACCAGTCGGCGCAGGATTACCAGAAGACCATACCCTCTAGTCCAGAAATGGCCATACAAGAAGGTAAATTCATGTTGTCCAGTATGCTATGACCTTTCTTTCTGTCTAGGAGACCCAACATGTGCTTTGGCAACATTGCATCAGTGATATTTGCTCCTGTGGTATCCAGGCTGTATTTTGTCAAAGAGATAGGGTTAGCATTAGAGTTGTTTATAACGGCCTATAAAGCATTCCTTCTATTTTAATGTTTGTCTAGTCTGATTTTATTCCATATATTGCAAAGTTATAGCTGGTCTATGTTTGTCTGTTTGTTTGTATCCGCTTTAAACAGATTAATCAAGCTTTTGGAAGATGAGGAATCTGTAAGCATATTCTTTCTAAAGGGAAAGAATTTTGTTAGATCTACATTGGGCACAAAAGGACATCTACTGTTTCAGAAAATAATTTGCTGCATTATTTATTGATAATTGGGTATTTTAATCAATTTGTGTATGTTTGTAAGCTCTTAGCTTGGGTTTTATTTGTGTATGATGCTATGTACAATATTTAGAGTGTATTTAATATTTGGTTGTACTGGGTTGTATTAGGTATGTGCATAGTAATTTTGTTTTTCCATTTAGATACATATATTTTTCCTTTGTACAACTTTGTCATTCTTTAATGTTCCTCATAATCCTATTTCCATGGAAATAGTATCTTAAAATCATTGCATGTCAGACTTTGGGGAAAAAGTTGAACCATTTTCTGCATTTTCTTCACCTGTCGATATTATTGGAACCACAATCTTTTGCTTGTTGTTTGTTTGTTTGTTTATTTCATTCTCTTTTGTACAAAGTAATGGAATGTGATGGCAAGATAATTTAATATTATGTTCAAGAAATCACCCTTCCAGTATCCATGTTGTGGAAGTATAATAATAACATATTCTGTTTACCCAAGGTAATCTCATCAGAGGGCCCTGCAATAATATTATTTCCCCGGCTTTAGCCGAGATACCATGATAAGAAGTTATTTGTTATCTTATTGAAATGAAGGGTTTGAATTCAGCCTTTGTAATTTCTCAATTCTGATTTAACAGATATCTAAATGTAGTATTTTATATAGCATCAGAACTCTTAGGAAACTTTTCTTGAGAGTTTTGATTTAAAGAAGTACAGCATATATAAGAGCAAAATTGATGACAAAAAAAAAGAAAGGGCAGTTTATTACAAAGCTGATAATAGTTTTTTGCATGAAATGCACCTCCCCTGTTGTCCTTGCCTGTTATACCAGGCTTTGGGGATGTTACATGTAATTATTCTCCCTACTTTACACCCATTTCAACAGGCAAGGTTTTTAAAATAGAAGAAGTGAGAGAAATAAAAGGGTTTATTAGATTTGAACTCTGATGCAGTTTGTGTGCCATTTTGCATTTGTTTACTTACACCTGCCATTAAGCTGGCTTATATCCGAATAATTGCTTTCAAGAAATGCTTTAAAGGAGACTTCTTACATTTCTCTTCTTAAAATGTTGGAGAAAGAACATAACCTAATAACTAATTCATATGGTGTCTAAACAATTCATGATTCTTGTAAGTCACAACACAAGGATATTTTGTATACATGGAAACCCTTCCTCTTTGACAAGCAAAAACTTTATCGGCTCTGCCCCAGCGTAGGTCTACAAATAATGCCTTGCATGATTGGCATTCACCGGCTTGATTTCCTGAGGACTCATTCGCTCTAATTCCTCCTCTTTCCCCCTATTGGTGACAGGTCGATTGACTTGGCTGGTGTATATCATTGGGGCCGTGATCGGTGGTCGGGTCTCTTTCACCAGTGCGGATGAACACGATGGGCTAGATGGGGAATTGGTCTGCAGGTAAAAAAAAACATCGTTTAATCTTTGCTTTATTAACTTGTTTGATTTGCCTCACAAATAATCTCCCTGTTTCACATTGTATGTATATCATGGGATAGATACACACCAGTGCAAAATTAATCTATATCGGTGTTAAAAGGGTTGTCATTTTATGTCAGGGTCTGCTCGCTATTTATAAGGACCAATATTTATAGAGGATCGATATTCATTTTTTTTACACGTTATGGATAGCGGTTCTTATGAATAATGGTCCTTATGAATAGCGGTCCTTATTGATAGCGAGCTTGACCCTTTAAGTCATGGGTTATTGTATTCTACGGAGCTCATTCTGAACAATATTCTCACAAAGTGTAAGTTTTCAGAATTTGATTTTCGTACATAGCCTTTCATCTTTACTATCCTGACATGTGTAAATTAGAATCAGACATTTACTCCTGTAGGAGTTAGTGGGCTCATGGGTGAATATTCTATCACGAAAAAACAATTGTCGACAGGTAATATGACAAGTCCAAAGGCAGAAAGAACCCGTGCACAAGTTGCAGGCTCCGCCAACAAGACTGACGGGCCGCGAGACTAACAATGTTGACGGGCCTTCTCGAAAACTTATCTGAATGTTCATGAGACGGGCAACAGACTGTTTGTCTCACGGGCTGTCAGTCTCGTAGTCTTGTTAGTTCTACAGGAACATCCCGTTGCATCGCTTATCCTTCCTCACGTACCATACCCCTCTTTATGCTATTCGTAGAGTACTGCAGTTGATGAACCTTACAGACGCCAAGCTTTCCCATGGCGGATGCGAGAAGCTGGACATTGCCATGCTCAGTTTCTTTGAACAGTTCACCAAGATATATCTCGGACACCAGATACAGAAGTCATCCAAGGTAAGCAGTATGAAAGCTATCAGTGGCTTAGCTACAGTTTTTCATTCTAAACGTTAACAAAAAATTCTTCAAGCTTTTCCTTCTTTTTTAAGCGCATAGGGACTTTCTTTGTGTTAGTGATATGCGCTATACAAATAACGTTCATTATTATTATTATTATTACATACAAATCACTTCTACTCTCTGAATTTGATATACATGTAAATCTCTTTTCATCCACTGTGACACTGTGACCTGAATTCCACTCTGTTTACAAATTAAGTGTACGTTTCACAGGCTGCCCAGAAATATCTTGCTTGTCAATTTCATCCTGTTTGAAAGTGAATTTCACTGTTTGATTGACAGGTGGAATGTGGTATGAGAGTCAGCTTGTTGATTTCTTGTTGATTTCTTGTTGATTTCATGACATTAAAATTCCTCACTAGTATGTTACATCTGTCATTCAGGCATGTGTACATTTCAAGATCCCTCTTACTGTGTTGCATGTGACCTTGCAGATATTGACCTTTACGCATTAAACTATCTCTCTTTCTCTTGTTTTCTTTCATCCCTTTTTCCTTTTCTTCTCTTTCATCCTCTTTTCCATGCTCCCTCTTCCCGCTTTCTCTTTTTTGTTGTCTCCTTCATTATCTATCCCTCTCTTTATCTCTCTCTCTCTCTCTCTCTCTCTCTCTTCCTCTCTCTCCCTCTTGCTATTTTAATCTAGAATTAAGCAATGTGTGGTCAATCTATTCCTGAAAGCAATCACATCTTGATCTTTATCATATCATATCATATTCTTCCTTCAAAAGAAAATGCACATATTTCATTAATCCCATGAAGAGTAATAATGTATCAAAATACCGTTATTAACCGTATCAGACATCTGAGCAGGGCAATTTTTAAATGTTATTGCCCTCAAGGTTTGATGGATAAGCCAACAAAACTACAGGCGAAAAAAATATTATTGACCGCTCAGAAAAGTCAATAGGATTTTGTGTGTAATTTGCCGGTCAATACGGTTATACAGTAAACCAATGAACAAATATTATTACCCGATCTGAAAAGTCAATGGCAAAATGCGTGTTAAACTAGTGAGCAATAATATAGAGCCAGTTGTAATTTACATCGCGCATCAGCTACTGTAATTTACATTGCACATCGTGTATAAGAAAATGCGCACTTTGCGCGAACTCTATTGTGACGTTACACTCACAACATAGGCACACTGGTTGCAGTGTATCGAAAATTTGTCAAACTCTGGATGCACAGTGCTGGTTTGACGATGTTTTTGCAACTTCTAATGTTAGGAAACCCTGTGCAGTGTAGGCTACATAGTATGAGTTTATTGTTTGCTCTAGATGTCTGATGTGGTTAATAATAGTAATATTGACTGCCTAATTCAGGGCAAAACGATTTGTCATATATCACCCTCACCTTCGGTTCGGGCGATATATGTTGTATTGCCCAGAAGGCAGTCAATATTACTTAAATATTACCTCTCTTCCTCTCTGTTTATCCTCATAATTACCTTTTTGTAAATAAATTTCTCTGTATACAGCTGTATAGGACATTATCACAGGTGCTAGGACTCCAAGACGAATCCATGGTTCTCAGTGTATTCATCGGTAAAATGTAAGTCCATATCAATTCAAGTTTTTTTTTCTTAGTTGTGCTTTCCTTAAAGGTATACATATAGACCAGTTTTGGAAACGCCCCCTTCTCAAAAAATGAAATGGAAGCTCTTATTACCAAACATGTGAAAGAATATGTTTTGACTAATCGTGATGATACAAATTTTGCCGGGAAACCGCTTACTAATTGATATATTTGGTAAATTATCATATCGATCCGGCCTGGATAGATATCGCAAATGCACTTCAACATTGAATATTTGGGCATATATTTCTGTTTTTTGCGAATTTAGGTTGAAGTTTGCTATCTATGCCTCTGAAGGTAATATCTAAACAATATTGAATGGATATTTTGCACCCTAAACCCTTGAACCGCAAGATTACCACTACCTGTCTATATCTTTAATATGTAAGAGCTTATTTGGTATTCCAAACACAATAGGGAAAGCTTTTTGTTTTCAAGTAAAATTACCCAACATTCTCATAATGAAATTATTTCACAACACATGTATTGTGAAAAATCAAAAATGTGCTAAGTTGTCTGGTAAAGCCCCACTGCACTACTTATAGCTACTTGCGCCCTCTATATAGCAAACAATGCCTAATTGGTGACCATTGGTCCTCCATGATCCTCTTTTTCTTATATTTTCAAGAGATGATTTGATGAGATAGCCACCTGTCAGTGACCTTGCAGTGTGGTCTAATTCCTTGTGTACACTAGTACAGTCGGGCTTTAATTAATCAAATACTTCTGATACTTTATCCATCAGTATCACCGACCTCAAGTACTGGGGAGGCAGTGAGCCCATCATCTCCAAGACGTTACAGCTCCTCAACGACCTATCTGTCCGAAATATTATTTCATAACACATGTATCTCAAAAGTTGTTTATTAAATAATCAAATACTTCTGATACTTTATCCATCAGTATCACCAACCTCAAGTACTGGGGAGGCAGTGAGCCCATCATCTCCAAGACGTTACAGCTCCTCAACGACCTATCTGTCCGAAATATTATTTCATAACACATGTATCTCAAAAGTTGTTTATTAAATAATCAAATACTTCTGATACTTTATCGATCAGTATCACCAACCTCAAGTACTGGGGAGGCAGTGAGCCCATCATCTCCAAGACGTTACAGCTCCTCAACGACCTATCTGTCCGAAATATTATTTCATAACACATGTATCTCAAAAGTTGTTTATTAAATAATCAAATACTTCTGATACTTTATCGATCAGTATCACCAACCTCAAGTACTGGGGAGGCAGTGAGCCCATCATCTCCAAGACGTTACAGCTCCTCAATGACCTATCTGTCGGGTACAGCAGCGTCAGGAAGCTAGTCAAACTAGAGGCAGTGCAATTCATGTTAGCTAATCATACAGTGAGTACAAGAAGAGAGACACACTTTGTAAGTTATAAACATTGGACTTTATCAGGAGTTATGAAGTTAATTTGCATAACAGTTCAGTGAGTTTTGTTTTATCATTTCACAGTAAACTTGTACTCAATTAAATGCTTATGTGAGCTCAAATGGAATGGGCAGTTTTTCATGAATGCTTAGGTGAGTTGGTGAGTTTGGTCCCCAACAAAGTTGAAGAGAACACAACAAACCTAAGCTTACTTGCTTATTTTGCTTCAGCTGAATTACTAAAAGCATTTCATTGAATACATGCCCAGAATATCCGATAATGCAAGAAATTTTATGTTTCCACTTTTTTTGTTATAATAACTTGTTTTGTTGTATTGGTAAGTGTTACAGGAAAAATATTAGAGCTAGCCTTTATTAATAAAATGAATGGCATGTTTACTTTGCATGACATACTGTATTGTTCCCTTACTAACTTACTTTGACACTTCAAAGTACAACTAATGACCAATTTAATGATGTTTCACAATGGCAGAAATGTCTAGTCGCATTTCTATGATATTGTTTAAATTTCTTCTGTTTCATAGCTGCCATCCTTTCCTATTTTGGAGGGATGATTCCTACTTTTTAGCCCGTAAGCTAATGTTATGAATCCTAGATTCCTCTCTTTTTTTGAAAACTTCTTTGTAAAAAGGTTTACAAAATGTCTGTATTCCTGTGTGTTGCCAAATGAATAATGAATCAATATTAAATAAATAAATCATCCTGTCAACCTTCGTCTTCTTACCTCAGAGCGACCATTTCCCATTTCTGGGAGCCAACGGCACCTTATCGGTCCACGACATGAGATGCCGATCGACGTTCTACACAGCCCTCGGACGGTTACTGCTGGTAGATCTAGGGGAGGATGAGGAGAGGTTTGAGACGTTCATGGTACCCCTCACCACAGCCTTCCAGTATGTAGGCAACCAGCTGGCCAATGCTAAGACAGGGTCAGGGTGGAATGAAGCAAATACAAAGGTAAGATGGTCTGATAGCATCATAATTGCCAACCCTTACGAATAATCCAGAATATTCTGATATTCTGATTTTTCAAAATTTTGAGCTTGTTTTATCATGTGCCCCGATTTGAGCGTTCCAGAAATGTGCCCGTTGAATGGCTGCATGATCGAGCAGCAAATTTGTATTCGCTTTTTGGTACAGATTTACCGTGTGTTGCCAGTAACACTGCCGCTGCAAATGTGATTTCTTATTTTTGAAGACATACCTTGCTAAAAATTCCTAATACTTATTTTCAAATGTTCGGAAGTATGTGATAGTCATTGAGGCTGTCGGACAAGTCCCTGATATTCATATCTTGTGTCCTTAATGTATTTGGATACCTTTAGTGACTCAGCCAAACAGTAGTACATTTACATGCGCGTCTCAGTGTGCGCATCTTTAGTGTCCTTGCCATATGCGTCTCAACTTTGAACGCATCAAGATGCGTAGATAAGAGTGCTGCATACTGCTACGCAAAAATTGCATCGCCTGGCTACATAACCCGTCTCATGATTATCCTTATATTCATATGATTAATGAATGCATCTATTTGGGATGTGCAGCTGTTGATATCCTAATGAAGGGAAAATGATAGTAGTTTTTGTTTTGTTCGATCAACTGTCCCGAGCAAAAGACAAGAAAAGAAAAGTAAGTTACCAATTAGCATTTCTTCTATTTAATGATTCTTGTTTTCTTTTCTCATTTCTCTCAATAAACAGAGGACGCTGATTGGACTAGCTCGAGACATCAGAGGGATTGCCTTTGCATTCAACACAAAGACAAGCTACATGATGCTCTTTGACTGGATGTATCCTTGGATATAATAATGGAATACTGATGTGATAATTCTGTTCCTAAATGTGTCTGTTGTTGAATCCATTTGTGCAGCAAATAGAAAGTATTTTAATTTTCCTGTGTATTCAAATTTTCTGATTTCCAATGTATTATTAAAAGAATCAGGGTTCCTTATAATTTACTACAATGTTTACATGCAGGCATTAACATAAAAATTAACATCGAATGTCCCTGATTAAACCATAAAGAAGTAGGTTAAGGTTAAGGTTAACAATGTCACGCATCAACAGATTTTAGGAAGAATTAATTTCCCAAAATGATCTACAGACCAATAAATTTGTTTAATCTTAAACACAAATATCTTACCAATTTCTGTATTCATTTTACTGGTTTGTAAAAAAACATCATTAACCCATTAGCAACTAGAGATTTTGTAAAAATAGACTATTACTCTCTGGATGATGTTGCAATATTGCCGTCATTTTGACATTTTTTTAAAATATGAAACATGCGCTATTTTTCTATGCAGAATCCTACTGTAGACATCGTAAGGATTACGCACGTATTACATTAGAACGAATACTATAGCACATTGAAAACGGATGGGCGGTTCAGTGAGTAAAAGGAGGGAGGAGGGTTTAGTTGCTATTCGGTTAATGATAACAGTGAGAGAGATACTATTTACTTCACTAATGGGGCTGAACCAATCTAGTTCTTCCTTGACCAAGTGCCTTCCCCCCAGATACCCTGCCTACACCCCTGTCTTACTGAGTGCCATCGAGCTATGGTACCATGACCCCTCGGTGACCACGCCCCTTCTCAAGCTCATGGCCGAGCTGGTCCAGAACCGATCGCAGAGGTTGCAGTTTGATGTCTCCTCGCCCAACGGGATCCTCCTCTTCAGGGAAACCAGCAAAATGATGGTCGCATATGGTAAGTTTTCATCCACTGTGACACCAGGCGATGTCACACAGAGGTCAAAAATCCGGATTTTAGTTATCCTCTTAATTGCTGTGTGTCATCAATTATCCCATTAAAAATCCTCTAACGAAGCAAGAAAATTCTTCCTTGAAAGGATTTTTCAAGGGATTTTTTAAGGGATTTTTCTGTGTGACACCACCTTGTGACCTGAATTCCTCTCTGTTTACAAATTAAGTGTATATTTCACAGGCTGCCCGGAAATACCTTACTTGTCAATTTCATCTTGTTTGAAAGTGAATTTCACTATTTGATTGACAGGTGGAATGTTGTATGAGAATCAGCTTGTTGATTTCATAACATTCAAATTCTTCACTAGTATGTTACATCTGTCATTCTGGTGTGTGTAAATTTCAAGATTCCTCCTACTGTGTCCAGTAAGATGATTGGCGCATATGGTGAGTTCAGCGAGAGATGGGTGTATAAGAGGGGTAGGGAAGTAGGGACTAGTGAGAAAGATATGAATGAATTTATTATGGTGGCTAGAGGGGAGGGGGGGGGGGTGTAGAGAGAGAGTTCTGTGCAGTTTGACGTCTCCTCGCCTAACAGGATCCTACTCTTCAGGGTAACCAGTATGTTATCAGCATTTCTAATATGTTTCGTCTTCTTTTTCCTTCTTTGCATTTTCCTGTTGACAGGTTCAAGATTGCTTACACTTCAAGACATTCCAAAAGACCAGATCTACCAGATGAAATATCCTTTTGTAGCAAATACCTTCTTTTGAGACCCAGAAGAGCCTTATTAAATCTTAAAGAGTACACTCGTTTACACCCTTTTTGGTTCTCAAATTCTCTCAACATTTGATATTAGAAATTAACTTACTGTGCTGAACAAGATTAGAAGATCAGAGGTAACATATCTAAATGTGTATTTCTTCTAATAATGGAAGGTTAGAACGAGAGATACCTATGTAAACCTTTCTACCCAAGTTCCTTAGAGAGGACGTTATTATAAACTGAAATGATTCCAAAACACAAAGTTGTCAATGTAAAATGAAATAGGCAAAACCATGAACACTCCATTTCATACTTATATCTCCTTTTGACTTGTCAACTTTGAGCTTCTACCAGGGTCCACAGGAGTAGACAAACACTTGCCTACTTCATTTAAACTGAGTTGAAATGTCAACTACATGTATTTGTGATATTCATGGTTATTTCTTATCTTCACAACTTGCTTGGCATTGTTTTATCAGACCCTCTAATTAATCCTTAGATTGGAGGAAACTTATGACTACTTGTGGTGTTCATGATGATGTTCTTATTTTTATAAATTGCATGGCACTGTTAGAGCAGACCCACTACCTGATTGACACCATAGGTAGGGGGCTTGTATGATGTGCTAGAGTAAATGGTATCTTTCATTACGCTCAAACCTCACACTGCCCTCTGTGGTGGAGTGAAGGCTATGAGGAATGCCCACATTTCATTTAAAGTATATCCCAAATTAAATTACTTCATATTGAATGTGGCTTGATTTTTTGTATTTTCATTTGACAAAGCTAAGCTTGCAGAGTAACGAACACTAGGCACACACTACTACTACATTCCATTTAAATTTTTAGTTGAAAATGAATAGAGACCCGCTGCGGCACTAATGTCCTTTGGCAAGACATTGATCTACACTTGCCACACTCAACCCAGGTGATGTAAATGGGTACCTGGCAGGAATTTATTCTTTGAAATGCTAGAGTGCTGTAATCGCAGCACTGCTAAAGCCGGTGTAATAATCTCCAAGTTTGGAAGCGCTAAGTGATTGTAACAAGCGCTATATAAACACTGAGTATTATTATTATTATTATTATAGAAAGTATGATCCATTTTTTTGTTCAAAGATTGTGTTCCTTGACTAACTTTTCCCTCCGCACGTTGAAAGGCATAGCTGTATGTTTTTCTATGTTGAAGGCTGCCCTCTCTGGCAGCTACGTCAACTTTGGTGTATTCCGTCTCTACGGAGACAGTGCGCTAGAAGAAGCCCTGCAGATGTTTGTCAAGCTCCTCCTCTCCATCCCTCTCAGCAATCTGCTGGTAAGTCTTGAAGAATAACATGGATCAGGGGTTGGATTAATCTGAGATCATGACAATAATTTGTTCAAAGCAATGAAGTGTATAGCTAGTGTCCTTCTAGAAGACCTACAGTTTCTTTACTAACCATCTGATTAATGTTTGCTCTGTATTATGAAGCTGAAACTCATGATTCTTCTATGATTGCAACTACCCTGTTTTTCCCAGAAAATAGGGGAAAATGTTGACAAAACATCCCTCTTTCCAGCATTTTAAGCGTTGCAGGCCTGATAATTACCCAATTTAAATTGGTTTCCTGATTTTATTTTTTCCCTGATTTTTATGCCTCCGTTACGAAGTAGCCGGAGGCATTATGTTTTCGGGTTGTCCGTCCGTCCGTCCGTACGTACGTCCGTACGTCCCGTTCTCGTGATCGCGTTATCTGAAGAACCAATTGATGGATTCCTGCCAAACTTTGGTCATGTATGTATCTTGCAGAGCCGATGAACTGAATAGATTTGGGGGTCACGAGGTCAAAGGTCAAAGGTCACAGGGCTCATTATGTATGCAAAAACAGCTCGTGATCGCGTTATCTAAAGAACCGATTGATGGATTCCTGCCAAACTTTGGTCATGTATGTATCTTGCAGAGACGATGAACTGATTAGATTTGGGGGTCACGAGGTCAAAGGTCACAGGGCTCATTATGTATGCTGAAACAGCTCGTGATCGCGTTATCTCAAGAACCGATTGATGGATTCCTGCCAAACTTAGGTCATGTATGTTTCTTGCAGAGCCGATGAACTGATTAAATTTTGGGGTCATGAGGTCAAGGTCAAAGGTCATGCAGCTCATTATGCATGCAAAAATAGCTTGTGATCGCATTATCATTAGAACAGATTGATGGATTCCTCCCAAACTTAGATCATGTATGTATCTTGCAGAGCCAATGAACTGAGTAGATTCTTGGGTCATGAGGTCAAAGGTCAAAGGTCATGGGCTCATTATGTATGCAAAAATAGCTTGTGAACCATTCTCATTAGAACTGACAGATGGATTACTATTTAACTCGGGACATCTTGTAGAGCCAATGAACTGAGTAGATGTTAGGGTCATGTGGTCAAAGATCAAAGGGTCATATATGTATATGAGAAATTGCTTGTAATCACGATATTCTGAGAACCTGTTAATGGATTACAATTGAACTTGAATTTGAACAATTTCTTCTGTTTTGGTTTGTAAAATTGCTCTATGACGGAGGCATCATTTCGACTGCGCGCAGTTGAAGTTCCATCTAGTTTAATATTTTTTTCTTCCCGATCTTACCCCTTATTTTTCCCTAATTTTCCCCAATTTTATTACTCAAATGAGGTGAATGTTATTAGATGCCATTTTAAGGGGCTAAAATATGCCCCTTTTCCATTGAGTTGACATTCAGTGAAGCCACAGCACAGACAAGAATGAGAGAAATTATTGATGCATTTTTTTTAATCTTCTTGCAGGACTACCCAAAGCTTAGTGGATCCTACTATGTGCTGCTTGAATGCCTAGCCCAGGATCACATGGGTTTCATCAGTAGCTTAGAACCTCAAGTCTTCCTTCACGTCTTATCATCAGTATCAGAAGGTCTTACGGCACTGGGTGAGTTCACACCCAACTAGACTGAATGGTCTGTTGAGAGCCAGAAGGGTATTAAGGGTGTTAAATGATTTGAGTCCATGCCCGTCATGGGTTGCATCGGTAGCATAAGATCGTAAGTCTTCCTTAATGTCTTATCATCAGTATCAGAAGGTCTTACGGCACTGGGTGAGTTCACACCCAACTGGACTGAATGGTCTGTTGAGAGCAAGAAGGGCATTAATTTGTGGGTGTTTAATGATTGGAGTCAGTAGCATACAACCTTAAGTCTTCCTTCACGTCTTATCAATCCAATCCAATCCAAAAGATATTTGATATAGCGCCTTTTCCTTGCGGTTATCAGTATCAGGGTCTTACGGCACTAGGTGAGTTAACACCCTGCTAGAACGAATGGTTTGTTGAAAGCCAGAAGGGTATTAACTTTGGTGTTAAATTTAATTTAATGCACTTTAATGGGTTTCATCGTTAGCATTAGACCTTCATGTTTCCTTCACGTCTTGTCATCAATGTCAGTGTCTTCAGCACTAAGTCAGTTGGTACAGTAGTAAAACAAATCATTAATTGAGAGCGCTTGTGTTAAAAAGTACAAGTTGACGAAATTATCTCTCTCAAAATATGAAATTGTCTGAGTCAGAAGGTGTTTTTCCCATTAACTGAAACCCACATGGAGCACAAAATACTCTGACCGCGGCTCTACTCGTGAAGACATTGTATTGTCAGCAGATGTAAAATTAGGTTATTATGAATTAAAGCTAGCAACTGTACCGTATGAAGAGCCTTTCATATGAGAGAATTAGGTTACATGTTCCATTGACGTGAGACCAATTGGATGACTGTTCCGATCTTCAGCCAAGTTTGCCTTTCTCAGACTGAAGCGTTTTACAAAGACACACACATTTTGATTTTGCTATTCATAAGACCAGTAGGAACATCCCTCAGGAAGATTTTACATGTTTAATTTCATTTCTGAGTTGTCAATTTCACCAGAGATCAATCAGAGTCTTAATTAAAATTGTTCAATAGGCTTAAAGCCCATCAATACTAGGGAACGAGAGGGATTAGACTACCCTGCAAGGTCACTGGACAGGTGGTTATCTCATCAACTCAGCTCTTAATTAACATAAGAAAAAGAGGATCATGGGGGACCAATGGTCACCGATTATGCATTGTTTGTTATATAATAATAATAATAATACATAACATTTATTAGGCGCTTAATACTGATGTTTCTGAGCGCACAGTGTTCTGATTAAGAGAAGACTATAACCCGTAGAACCAAATTAGAGGGAGCAACTAGCTATAAGTAGTGCAGTGTGGCTTTAAGCCATAGTTTTGTAAAACTAGACTGACACAAATTCCATGCTACTGTGGCTACTATTTAATGATACACAGATACGATGGTGTGCACAAGCTGCTGCGCCATCCTGGATCACATAGTGACGTTCCTCTTCAAGCAACTCACCAAGAGCGGTAAGACGAGCAGCCAGCAGAGCAACAGCTGGCCCAAGAGTGGAGGGGACACCAAGAACTACAGCAACCTGCTGGATGTACCAAGGGATCTCCTCAGACAGGTTGGTTTATTAGAGATTGAGTAACTTTGCCTCAGATTCTGAAAACAAAATCCTGGATTTAGCTCATGCTGCAATGATAATATTATAAACCTTTAGGTCAGTCAGGAACCCCATGACTATTACGAAAAATGAGTATGGTAAAACCGGTCACTCAAAGAATTTTACTTTTGTTGAGGCACTTCATGATCATTTTGAAGCACAATTTGTTTAGAGCTTCAATATTTAAGTAATATTGACTGCCTTTCGGGCAATACGACATATATCGCCCGAACCGAAGGTGAGGGTGGTATATGACAAGTCGTATTGCCCTGAATTAGGCAGTCAATATTACTATTATTAACCACATCAGACATCTAGAGCAAACTAGAAACTCTTACTATCTTATACTCTTAAATTATGTAGGCTACACAGGGTTTCCTAGCATTAAGTTGCAAAAACATTGTCAAACCAGCACTGTTCATCCAGTGTTTGACAGATTTTCGATACACTGCAAACAGTTTTCCTAGGGTGTGATTGTTACATCACAATAGAGTTCACGCAAAGTGCGCATTTTCTTATACATGATGCACGATGTAAATTACAGTAGCTGATGCGCGATGTAAATTACAACTGGCTCTATATTATTGCTCACTAGTTTAACACGCATTTGCCATTGACTTTTCTGAGCGGGCTAAAATATTTGTCCATTGGTTTACCGTATAACCTATATTTCCCGCCAAATTACACACAAATCCCATTGACTTTTCTGAGCGGGCTAAAATATTTGTTCATTGGTTTACTGTATAACTAGGGATGTCAGACGCTCGCGCTGCAATCCTGAAATCGAGCCATCAATGTGCGTACGAGCCAACGGTGATTGTAGTCAAAATAAAAACATGCAATCTTTAAAAATTCATTAAAAATCACAATTAGCAGGAAAGAACTAATTGATTAAGAATTACCGTAGATTAAAGTTGTATTCCAATATTGGAAGCATTTTCTTCACAAGTAGAATCGTAGAATCACTCAAAATATGGCAGTAAAGATGAGCTCTAATTCGCCCATTGGCCCTTTGCAAGCATTTGAAAGGCATTGTGGCAACCATGGCACTGCTTTTCTGTGACTCTCTGAAAAACTGCGCATGTTTACATCAAAATCTGGAGGTGATCCTGGGGTCACACAATGCCCAAATTTGGACATGCCATTCATGAAACTTGAGAAAATAATCCATGCGCATTGACTTTTTTGCCTACCCCATACTTTTAATATATTTGAGCAGTAAAAAAAAGTTCCAATTTATAGCGATCTTTTTCTTATAAAAATGAACTTTTTGCAAAAGTCAATGTTAGTATATTTATAAGTGATATTCAAGCTATCTTTGAGCCAAAAATCTAAGGGAAATTCATTCAGGATCATCTCCAGATAATCACAAACTTCTGATGTATACTACCCAAGACTGAACAACCGTAAGTCTTGACACTCGCCCTCAACCCCTGGTGATTCTGTGCTGAACACGTACGGACCGAACAAAATATTTGCAGCTAGAAACTACTTTCCATGGATAAATTGAGAATTTTGATCGACTACAAACGTTGAATATAAGTTTTTCATAATTAAAGACTCCATTATTAAAGCAATAACTCAGTATTTATTATAGAAAAAGAAGTTGAAATGTTGAATGTGTGTACGAGTGAAATGCCGGGAGGAAGTAAAAATGAAAGAAAAGCGTGATGTTATCATCAAGCCGCAATGGCCACGTGCGCGCACGTGGAAATTTCCATTGTAAGCGCCGGCATGTGGCTCTTCTCCTAAGTGTACAAACTCCCTCTTTAAAAAAAGATAAAATGCAAGAAATTATTAAAACAATGTTTCAAGGGAAACTAAACACTGTTTCGAGGGAAATTACGTAGAAATTAGCAATTCTAGTGACTCAGCTGTAATTGTAAATATACAGGTGTTATTCTCCTAATACATTTGTAACATTACAAGAGGTTTTCTGGACATTTACCATATTTGTTTTCCTTTATCAAAAAGCAATTTTACATGTACTTGGAATTGATATATTTTTCCACCATGACTGCCAGAATTTTAATCCAAGTTTACATTGAAATATCATCTTATATTTGTATCGCCGATTATTTGAAAATCTTTACTTGAAAATCAGCGATCCTCCAGATCCTCAAATCGATCCTCAAATTTTATCAGGAAACATTTTTCCTGTGATATTTTTTTTTTTTTTAAATCTTTGTTTTTCTTTATTTTTCTTTGTTTTTCTTTGTTTGTTGCCATGGCAACCTTATATTTTAATTTTAAAAATGTTGTGGAAAGATGTCCCTGCCATTATCTTGGAATGCAAAGTGTTTTGAGTAGCAATTTGATCTGGAAAGTAAATACTGGTATATTAATTTTTAAATATTTTCTTATTTTCTTTGTTTTGTTTCCATGGCAACAATATATTTAATTTCAAGGTTTCTCTTAAAAATGTTGATAAAAAGAATATAATGAAGAAAAGTTCTGTTGAAATTTCAATGAGAAACAAGATATATTTTTTGAGATATGGCACATCAAACAATGCTTGCAATGTTGAGGTATGTACTCTTTACTATGTACTTAAATTACACTCGGTGCCATGCTTACATTGTAATTTCCTATGCAAAAACTTCAGGAAATACCCCTAAATAAAAACATTAAAAAATTAATATCTCGAGAATCGATTTATATTTTGACTCCATTTTTTTTCCATATTGAATGATAAATTGTGTTCTCCAAATACAGTGCAAAATTGTCATGATTTAATGGACTTCAATTTTTAGTCTAACATCCCTAGTATAACCTATATTGCCCGCCAAATTACACACAAAATCCCATTGACTTTTCTGAGCGGACTAACTTATTGTAATTGTGTTGACTTATCCATCAAACCTTGAGGGCAATAACATTTAAAAATTGCCCTGCTCAGATGTCTGATACGGTTAATAATACACTATATCACAAGACACTGGTATCGTAGAACCGTGCATCTCTTTAAGCAATTATCTGTTCTTTTCACTCTTCTAGGGTACAATTAGAATTATCAACCATATGAAGATGCACACAATTCAATCATTTTGACATCTTCTAAGTTCTTATGTAAGATTCAAGCCATAATACGGGTTTTTGTAGGAAAGTCCTTTGATTTGCTCTGAAAATCATTTAGCGTTATTTTCTAACTGATCGTATCGTTCAAATGGTTTCTATAAGGAGGCTTCTATTCTGAGAAAATATCTAGAGTTCCTGGAATCCCTTTCTTTTTTTACAGGATGGACAAAACCTGATTTCACTGTGCTTCATTAGATTGTTCTCCTCACTTAATGCATTGTGACTTATTTTTTTAATGACCAAATGAACACCATCAGAGATCCTTTGAACCCTGATTAATTTAGTTTAATGAGAATTTAAGTACAAATATTGAAGTAATTCCCTTTTGATTAAGAGAGTATGCATTCCAAATATGCCAGTCAGGAAGTGCACATGCTGATTTTCAATTTGTTCCTGTTTGTTTGTCCGCAGATGCTGTCGACAGTACTGAATATCATCATGTTTGAGGAATGCAGGAATCAATGGTCCATGTCCAGGCCACTCTTAGGACTCATTCTACTCAATGAAGATGTAAGTCACAAGATACCAAATTGCCACGATTAAATTTCTTTCCCCTCATCAATAATATGCATGATTTAGCGCACCATGTCAAATGTCGTCTAAATTTAGGAATAATATGTTTGGTTGCAGAAAACATTGAAAGCATTCAATTCGTTTAAAATAATTATTTTCATATCATATGCATTACATTTGAAACTATTTATAGAGTTAAATGGCATTGAATATAGTTTTATATTATTAACATAACATTTACATGTTAGTGTGATGACGTTGTGAGCTTTAGACTTAGGGCACCCTTCCCCCTTTCCACTTCGGAAACCAAATCAGCATAACTTAGATATGTGTCCGAAGAATTGCCCCTTTATTGTGCATTTTTTTATTGAAATTATGCCCACACTTCCCCCTTCACAGCATCGTTGAGGATCCCCCCCCCCCCCCCCCCCATCACAGTTGATGACAGTATGTTATTAAACTGACTCGGTAACATTGCCGCAGATTCTGAAGCAAAATCCTGGATTTAGCTCATGCTGCAATCATAATTACAAACCTTTAGGCCAGTCAGGAATCCCATTACCTTTAAATGCTGACCGCCACCCTTCCTCTCCAAGCGCTATAGTTCTCCTTAGAACTATAAGCTAAGAAAGATAACCAACAGTCTTTTTCAAGACTATACCAACAGTCCTTTTCAGGACTACACACCCTCAAGAAAGATCACAGAGAGTCCTCAATCCTCCCTCTCTCTCACATGGTGCATCCGCAAGCCTACTGTACAAGATATTTATGATCGGAAATCTAAATTTCATTTTTCGTTTTCCTAACGGTTTTCATAACACTACAGTCCATTAAGGGAAATGAGTATTGTAAAACCAGTCACTCAAAGATTTTTACTTTTTTGAGGCATTCCATGATCATTTTGAAGCGCAACTTTTTCAGGGCTTCAATATTACACCATATCACAGACACTGATAACACGTAGGGCCATGCATCTCAGATTTCACATTGTTAAACAATGCCTTTAATATTTTTAGCAGGAGATGAATTGTATTTTATATTTTTCACACATTTTGTTCAGCATTTCCAAGAGTTCCAGCAGTCTGTAATCAGCGCCCAGCCTGTGGAGAAGCAGCAGGACATGCACATGTGTTTCAAGAACCTGATGGACAGCATCGAGAGGAATCTAAGGACAAAGAACAGAGACAGGTGAGAACGCGGCTAAGCCTGGGGGGTGTTTCACAAAGATCCTAAGTCAAACTTAACTCTAAGTTGGACTTGACCATTATGGAAAGCCATTAGAATCTATGAAAATATTTTGTAAAAGTTATCTTAAGAGGCATAAAATTGTTGATTAAAATCTTCATATTTTTTTATTATCAAGGAGATTTCATGTTCTTGATGTGGAATTTATAAATAGTCTAAATACTTGAATTTTTGCTTTGTATTATATTTATTTTAAGGCTACAATTTTTAAGTCCAAGTTAGAGTTAAGTTTGACTTAATAGGATCTTTGTGAAACACCCCCCTGGAGTTTGTGGCTTCAAATGTGCTGGTCAGGGCAGTATCTTATTTGTTTAATTTGTTTAAGGCCATGTAAAAAAATATAGATGTTTAGCGTCCCCACCCGCTTCCTTTTTGGGGGCCTCCTACTTTTTTTTTTTTTTTTTTTCTTTTTTTTTTGGAGAAAAAAAACATGAAAAACACTGCTAAAATAGATCTATTTCTGATTTAAAAAAAAAAAAAAAAGTTGGCTACCATCTTGAAAAATAGCTCGACTGTCAGGGAAAATGTATCGAGCGGCCATTTTGAGCGGCCATTTTGAAAGAAAAAAAAAAAAAAAAAGGGTCGCTAAACATGTTTGTTTTTTTATTTGGCCTATTCCTTAACATTAGGAAGGAAAAAAATCATATCAACATGTCATTGATAATATCTTGCTATCTTTCATTATATATCAAAGAAATATGATGACATTTTGGAGCAGACTTATCAAAAGTGTACTTCTTGTTGGAATATACCAGTCCTACTGTAACTGTTTAATTTGTTCTCCTCTATCCGCCATTATTTCAATCGCAAAGCATTTTGCATGAACTCAAATCATGTCTATTCGATGACCCTTTGTATGTGGCTGTTGAATATAAACAGTGATAGAGCTATCAGGAGTTGATTGTTATCATTGAAACATACGGTTTGTTTTGTGGTAAACACTGATAGGTACTACTCCGAAACAATGACCCTTACAAGGACCTTTTACATAGATTGTAAATCTTTCAGTTTCCAATTTGTTTCTATTACAATGTTCAAATACACTAGCATTGATTTGGACTAAGAGTAAAAATGAGAGATACTGTATGCTCGATAGTCCTTAGTTTATTATGTGTCACTGGGACAATATACATCAATAAAATTGGGAACTAAAAAAAAACTGTCAAAACGTACAACAATAAAAACAGAGAGAAAAAAAAATTCACAATATACCATAGTCATACATAGATTGCTCATCTTTGATCAAGCTATTATTATTCCATATGATTCCAATGTATTGGCATTCATTTGGAATCATAGTAGAAGTTTGTGAGAATAGAAGTACATCCACTGGTCCACAGTTTGTGATGTGTCCATGTATTAGGCCTGTTTCATAACATATTCAAATTGTATGCATACTTTTTAAACAAAGGTTGTACTTGACAACTTCAAAGCTTGCCCAAGGTTTGCTTGGCATAGCAACAATAATGTATGCAGACTGGATTCCAAGTGTTGAAGTTCATTCATTAATAACAGGATAATGGAATAACTCGTCACTAGGTCCCCAGGAAAGAAAAATCCATGAATTTGAATATGTCAGTAAACCGGTCTATTGAAACCTTGTGTCACTCAAAGCTAGCATAACTTTAAGCTTGCTGATGTGTTACAACACAATGTTAATATTTACTAGCATTGATTTGGATCAAAGTAGAAGCCCGATAGTCCAAAGGTTGTGTGTCACATTGTTATGCCTCCGCCACCGAAGGTGGTGCCGGAGGCATCATGTTTTCGGGTTGTCCGTCCGTACGTCCGTCCGTCCGTCAAGTTTGACCGTTATCACAATATCTCAAGAACCATTTAAGATTTAAACTTAAGACTCGGGAATAGTATTTATCACCATAGGAAGACGATCTGATTAGATTTTGGAGTACGTAGGTCAAAGGTCACAGGTCACAGAGGTCAACTTATGAAATTCCTTGTATTGAGTTTGTTAGCGCGATATCTCAAGAACCATTTGAGATTTAAACTTCAAACTTAAGGATAGTATGTATCACCATAGGAAGACGATCTGATTAGATTTTGGAGCACGTATGTCAAAGGTCAAGGGTCACAGAGGTCAACTTATGAAATTCCATACATTGAGATTGTTATCATGATATCTCAAGAACCACTGGAGATTTAAACTTCAAACTTAGTGATAGTGTGTATCACTATAGGAAAACAATCTGATTACATTTTGGAGCACGTAGGTCAAAGGTCAAGGGTCATAGAGGTCAACTTATGAAATTCCATACATTGAGATTGTTATCATAATATCTCAAGAACCACTGGAGATTTAAACTTCAAACTTAATGATAGTGTGTATCACCATAGGAAGACAATCTGATTAGATTTTGGAGCACGTAGGTCAAAGGTCAAAGGCCACAGCGCACATTATGAATGCAAAAACAGCTTGTGATCGCGTTATCTCAAGAACCGATTGATGGATTCATGCCAAAATTAGGTCATGTTTGTTACTTGCAGAGCCAATGAACTGAGTAGATTCTTGGTTCATAAGGTCAAAGGTCATGGGCCCATTATGTATGCAAAAATAGCTTGTGAACGCATTCTCATTAGAACTGACAGATGGATTACTATTTAACTCAGAACATCTTGCAGAGCCAATGAACTGAGTAGATTTTATGGTCATGAGGTCAAAGATCAAAGGGTCATATATGTATATGAGAAATTGCTTGTAATCACAATATTCTGAGAACCTGTCAATGGATTACCATTGAACGTGAATTCAATTTTTTTTTTCTGTTTTGGTTTGTAAAATTGCTCTATAACGGAGGCATCATTTTCGACTGCGCGCAGTCGAATTCCATCTAGTTTGCTTTTAATTGCAATGGAATATTTTTTTCATTATTGGACTGATATATCATATCAAAAGCACACTATACTACAATGCAGCCATTCCAAAGCAATATTTTTAGCCATTTCCGTGTATCCTCGTAAGTTTATTCCAATTTGGAAGGAAAAAAAAATCGAGAATTCAAAACAAAACAAAATTCTCCTCAACACATACCAACACAATGCATTACCTAAGTACATTTGTAATTAACTCTTTTGTTATAAAAGAATGAAGTTCCTTTTGATAGTACAACATTTCTCTTATATCACAGCCAGACTAGCAAAAGATTTAGAGTCATTTTCTGAGCTATGTTTTAGTACTTCATTTACAACTGATAGAGAAGTATCATGGCCAGATGAGATCGAAAATAAAAATTACAGTTTTTTTTAAAGCACTGTACTTTCCTGTCAACATCAGCTTCCTATTGTTAGAGCAAGAGAATGTGAAAAATAAAGTGTGAACTTTGACCTCGAGATGGTCTCTTACCAGCAAGTATTACGTCCGTGTTCTTCTCTCTTGTCTCTGTTGGCATCCCCCATTTTTCCCCCTATTTTGTAGTTCATTTTGGAGTTACGAACTTGTTAATTTGATTACTCATTATTCCTAAGTATTCATTTGAGGTGTTCACACTTGTACAATCATTTCTTTTTAGTGGACCCCTCTGTTTCCAACATGTATTTCTACGTTTGTTTTAAATGCTTATAATTGATTTGTAATGTGTTGTTAGAAACATGAATAAATTAAAATTGAAATTGAAGGATATATTTCTTTTTATTTTCTGTTCAGATTTACCCAGAACCTGTCTGTATTCAGAAGGGATGTCAACGACTCTCTGCGGACATCAAACACGTCTGGTAACAACGGAGACGGGAGCACGGGAAGCAACTCGACAGTGATGGTGGACATGATGAGCTAACACAGAATGAATGCATACGGGACTAAAGGAAGTCATTCAGAGTCCGCATGCAGTTCCGGCTGTCACTGATCAACCATAGAGTAATATATGTGGCCGTGGATGGATGGTGATTAGGTGTGGATGGAACCCAAATGGAATTGGTGGAAAGCTACGAATAACAGCATATGTGGAACTACAGAGGTCGTGCATTCAAAGATGGATAGCTACAGAAAAGAGTATACGTGGGACTACAGCGGTTGTACAGCCATTACTAGTGGATAGCTACAGTGGAAAGCATACATGGGAGTTCAGGGGTCATGCAGCCATTGGTGGATAGCTACAGTAGACAGCATACATGGGACTACCAAGGTCGTGCAGCCATTAATGGGTAGCTACAGTAGAGAGCATACATGGGACTACACAGGTCATGCATTCAGAAGTTGATAGCTATAGAAAAGAGCATACGTGGGACTACAGGGGTCATGCAGCCATTAGTGGATAGCTACAGTAGAGAGCATACATGGGACTACAAAGGTCATGCATTCAGAAGTTGATAGCTATAGAAAAGAGCATACATAGGACTAATCACTACAGCGGTCGTGCAGCCATTAGTGGATTACTACAGGAAAGAAAATATACATAGGACTACGGGACTACAGGGGTCATGCAGCCATTGGTGGATAAATACAGGAAAGAGCATACATGGGACTACAAAGGTTGTGCATTCAGAAGTAGATAGCTATAGAAAAGAGTGTACATGGGACTACAGGGGTCATGCAGCCATTAGTAGATAAATACAGGAAAGAGCATACATGGGACTACAGGGGTTGTGCAGCCATTAGTGGATTACTACAGGAAAGAGCATATATGGGACTAGTATCAGGGGCCGTGCAGCCATTAATGGATTACTACAGGACAGGGCATATGTGGGGCTACAGGGGTCGTGCAGCCACTAGTGGATAGCTATAGTAGAGAGAATACGAGGGACTTCAGAGGTCTTGCAGTAAGTAGTGGATAACTACAGAAAAAACAACATACTATTTAACTAACATGGCAATGCAATCATACTTAACATGTTCAGAACTGTAATCATGGGACGTTGGGATTTTTTTTTTACACATGTGCGGTACGTTTCGCTTGGTGTAACACAATTTGAATCATGTGCTATTATGTAGGTGAATTTTGTTTTTTCTTTCATCGATGTTCACTCTTCTAACCGTATAAAATGACCTTATGTGAAAGGGTTTTATGAGGGAAGTTTGGTAGGGAACAATCTGAAAAGATTTCCCAGGTAACAGCACACCTTCATTTCCATCCGTCTCTAGGACCTTTTGTTATTCTAAATTAATACAGAGAAATCTGTTTCCTATATTGTGATCATATCTGTACACTGGATCTAAAATGTTGTCCTTGTGAAAATTGCAGTGGGTCCATTCTTATGCTGCAAATTAACATGTAAGACTCTTTCATTATGCAACTTCATATTTGAATATCTTCTTTTCTTTTTGTCTATAATTTGCCAATGCCTTAATGTAATTGAAGAATGTGAAATGCCATCTCTTTCTGTCCTTGCTTTGAATAATTACAAATCACAGGCAATTTACAGACAGAACTTGTATATTCAGTGTTGAGAACACTTTCCTTGGGATGTCCATGTAAACTCAGATTCTTTTGCTATATGTTTGTGGGGGTTTGTCAGTAAGGCTCATAGAAACCAAGTTTTGTATTTGCTCTGGTTTCGTACATATGATGGGAAGTTAAATTTGCAGTTTGGCATGATAGTTTGGTGGGTTTGGGGACGTGTAGCATACTTCTTTCTCAAAAAATTTGCAAGAGACATGTCTCCAGTTTGAAAATACTTGGTAAATTATTATCAGTAAACACATGCAACTAAGTTTTTGCTCTGGTAACTATACATTATACATTACTGTTACAGGTAGTAGAATTGGCATTGTGACGTGATACCTCATTGAAATTTGTGATTTATTGCAAATTTTGTATACTTGTTGTACACAAATTCATGAGGAGCCATGGTTCCTGTAACCCTGTTTAAAATCAAGAGGGTTTATAATTCATTATAAATTAAGTCTACAGGAGTACCAGGGTGGTACACACACAAAAATTCAAAATTGGAAAATTGATAAATATGGAAGGAGTACGAACGGGGCCCTGTTGCACAAAACTTACCATTGATGGTAACTTTGCCATCGATGGTAACTACCATGAAAACCTTGATTTTGATTGGCTGTTGAGCCCTGTTACCATGGTAGTTACCATCAATGGTAAGTTTTTTGCAATGGGGCCCTGATGTATGTGAAGCACAAAGTCCAATGTGGTTGGGCTCTAGTGCTTGCTTAAGGGCTCTAGTTGCTTGCTTAAGAGCTCTACCGCTTGCTTTAGGTTCCTAGATGCACCATGGTGCATTGCAATCTGGGTCATATTTTGAAGCAGTTTCAAACTTTCAAAAAAGATTACCCGGTATGACTATTATTATATAGAGTATATTTAGGTTGTGAACAAATATTAATCTGTTGCTGATTTTCAAACCTGTACAATAGCAATTCAAACCTGTCTCTTTTATATGTTTAAAACTGTTGTGGGCCACACTGAGTATCATAGACAAAATACCATTAGAATTAGATGCACTGCAGAAGGGCACAATTCCAAATTTGGGATAAGATTTTAAAATATTTCAGTTTTTTTCTGGAAATCATAAAGAAATCTTAAAGAGAATCTATAACATATCACAGTTAACAGTTTAGGTAAAACATGCACTGAAATGTATTATATAAACGTAGTCCAAGAAGGATTCAAGGATGAAAACTTTAAATTGCTTATATTGCTTAAAATTTCCACCAGCCACATGTCTGTTCACATTCTTTTGTTCTACTGTTCTACTCCAATGTTCTACTCGTGCAGTGAGTATAACAAAATTAATCCATTTTCGACTTACAGCATCAGGGGAAACTTACAGAACATTGTGGAGAACACAAGCTACCTGAGTAATTCAAAGGGGAAAAGGAAATTACTGAAAGGACGTTATTGTGGGTATGATATTATGGACAATACCTGTTTTAAGTTCATGTACGTATTTCAACTTTTTATTTTCCTGAGTGATGAATGATAAGCAGCTGGCGTGAAATCTAAACTAAATTTGTGTCTCGTCTGCATAAAAGTATCCTCTGTGTTTGTACGTATTCTGAGGATTCACAAATGTAGACTTGAGCAAACCAACATGTCACCTTTTGTCAAGTTTTAGAAGTTTCTGTTTGCATTGAAACAAGTGGACAAAATCGGAGTAATATGAAATGATGCTTTCTAAATCTTTTTATTAAAGTTCCTTATCACAAAGCCAATGATAACAATTATTTTCATTTAGTCACCATAACTAAAACTCTTAAAAGTGCTCTGCATTTTTTTAATTGGTGCTTGATTATGAAATATGGAAAAGAAATGTAGCGGAGAAGTTGTGAAGGCAAGGAATATAAATGCACAGAGTGCAAAATGCAAAATTATATAAAAATAGATAATATTAATGCAATATCCATTCAGAATCGATGAAAACACAGAAAAAAGTTAGGTTGATTGGTCCAATATAATTTTTTTTTGATGGAGGGGGGGGGGGGATATATTTGTTTCTGTAGAAAGGAAACCGTGATGAAAGAGTTGTGTGGGTTATTATCAAAGTGTGTCACTGGCCATTGTCACATTTGTATCGGTTTAATGTTTAATGTTTACAGCATCTAGTAATATTTTACAATCATAATACTCTAGTATGAAACGAGCATTGGACTGTTGGAGGTAGTCAATAGCGAAAACTGATTTCATGATGTCTGTTTAAAATCAAATTTTAATTTGAGTAGTAAGATATTGCAGAGATACAAAGTACATTTCTTATTACAAATGTAGCTGCCTGTACAGAAAGACCACATGTCAATGATATGATTCAGCAATCATTAGCAAAGTCTGATGCATCGCCATAAAGGAATCTATGAATGCCAGAGTACAGTATTTGCAAGCTTGCAATCCTACATTGTGTATTATAATTTTCTTTTCTTGCTTTCTATTTTTTCTTTCTTTTTTTGAAATAACAAATTAATTTATATTAAAGTAGAGTAAATAAGTGACAAGTTTAGTAACAGAAACAAACAATTTCTGGCAAATATTCACTAAATAACCCTTGAGTGATTAGCAAAGCAAGTTGGTCTATCAGGCAAGCGATTTATTCATTTTTGCAATATACTTGCCTGAACTGGACAGTGAAACGGTAATGAGGATTATCTATAAAAAAAAGAGACTCAGCTAATTTGGCCAAAGATTCTTGTAAAAAAAACTATCTAGGTCTCTGGACATTGCATTATGTAACATCTAACATCAAGTGAGTGGGTGTGAGATATCTGCATGTTGTTCAGTTTTGTCAAAGGTCAAGAGTTTAAGCAAGAGATATTTGAAGTTTGGATTAGACGGCGATTTACCTACCTACCCTAGATTTGGCAGTTGTTTCTCAGAGGGTTTATTTTCCACTCTGTTTTAACTTTCCCCGGAAAATGAGCAAGATGCATTTCAAATTCGTCAAAATTTATTTTATTTTTTATTTTTTATTCACACAACTGCCCCACTCCAGTACATGTTAAGTCTTTCTACGTAATGCTAGAGTACAAAATCTGATATAACCTTACGTTTATTGTTTTATGGCGTGTAATAGAAACGAAATTGACCATGGGGTCATGCCAAAACCCAAAATTTATGTGATGTGTTAAGATTACAAATCTTCTGTGTAAACACTGAATGATGGAAATGCCCCAAAATGGAACCTTTATGTTTTATATGTGACTAAGTTTTGTTAATTCCCCTCAAAGGATTTTGTTCATGTTCAAGAAATTGAAGGCCAAAAAATGAGTTCTATCATGTTGCAGTGAGACTGTTGAATAACATTATTAACTTCTGATTTAGGGAATATAATAAAAGAAGTTTGATACTTTCATTTGTAAGAATATTTGTACAAACATTTGTGAAGAGAATATGAATAAAATTTGGAGAAATGTTGCCTTTTGCAAAATTTTGGAGTCATGGTATGATGTCTTTTAGCTGGTTGAGGGAGATAATGATCAAGATCATGATGACGTTGACGAGGAGGAGTAGGATAAGAATGATGGTGGTGGTGATGAGGAGGAGGAGGAGGAGGAGGATAAGAATGGTGATGATGATGATGATGAGGAGGAGGAGGATGATAAGAATGATGGTGATGATGATGATAAGAATGATGGTGGTTGTGATGAGGAGGATGATGATGATGATAAGAATGATGATGGTTGTGATGCTGATGATGAGGAGGAGGATAAGAATGGTGATGATGATGAGGAGGAGGAGGATAAGAATGATGGTGGTTGTGATGGTGATGATGATGATGATAAGAATGATGGTGGTTATGATGGTGATGATGAGGAGGATGATGATGATAAGAATGATGATGGTTGTGATGCTGATGATGAGGAGGAGGATAAAAATGGTGGTGGTGATGGTGATGGTGATGATGATAAGAATGATGATGGTTGTGATGCTGATGATGAGGAGGAGGAGGATAAGAATGGTGATGATGATGAGGAGGAGGATGATAAGAATGATGGTGATGATGATGATAAGAATGATGGTGGTTGTGATGAGGAGGATGATGATGATGATAAGAATGATGATGGTTGTGATGCTGATGATGAGGAGGAGGATAAAAATGGTGGTGGTGATGGTGATGGTGATGATGATAAGAATGATGATGGTTGTGATGCTGATGATGAGGAGGAGGAGGATAAGAATGGTGATGATGATGAGGAGGAGGATGATAAGAATGATGGTGGTTGTGATGGTGATGATGATGATGATAAGAATGATGGTGGTGATGATGAGGAGGATGATGATGATAAGAATGATGATGGTTGTGATGCTGATGATGAGGAGGAGGATAAAAATGATGGTGGTGGTGATGGTGATGGTGATGATGATAAGAACGATGATGGTGGTGATGATGAGGAGGAGGAGGAGGGTAAGAATGGTGATGATGATGAGGAGGAGGATGATAAGAATGATGGTGGTTGTGATGCTGATGATGATGATGATAAGAATGATGGTGGTTGTGATGATGAGGATGATGATGATGATAAGAATGATGATGGTTGTGATGCTGATGATGAGGAGGAGGATAAAAATGATGGTGGTGATGATGATGAGGATGAGGAGGAGGTAAGAGATGATGAAGATAATGAGGAGGAGAGTAGGATGATGACAATGAAGAAGATGTGATGATGCACTACCCCCTCATCAGCATGATGCGGCCTCCTACTGGGTCTCTCTTACTATGGAACTTGTGCATATTTGTACTTGCATGGACACTCATTTTTATTGTATATGGTCGATGTGAGACAACACAAACTTTGCACCTTGGCACTTTCCTTGGGAACATGACATAATTGATGACATCCATCCTAGTGTACCGGTATATAGCTTCTAAGGAGCTGTTTGGGATAACTGCAACAAGTAGCAAGTAACAAGGTGGTGCATGGTGATGGTGATTATGATGACAACTTTTGAAAGATATAGTCTAGATCTCCCCCCCCCCCCCCCTAAAAAAAATGAGAAAATGAAGAAGAAAAATTGCTGACTTACATTATATACATAATACACTATTTTTCTCAAAATTGTACATCTTAAGAGATTTATTTCATTATTGGTTTCCCGTTTTCCTAGATCCTCCACTTCGTCCCAGGTCAGTGATTCAGCCTAGTATCGTGTGTGTAGGCTACTGTAGTGTAACGTACATGTACGTGCCTCGTTGAGATAGGAGCTGCGTGCTGAGCATCGAGCCTAGCCTAGTCGGGATTACGCACATGTTGTTATCGTGACAGAGTGTCGTCTGCAAGCTGACGTGGAATACACCGTACAAGTGAGACTTCTTGTTAACTTTGATTCTTCTGTCTAATTTCAACAAGGAAACGTAAACTCAACAACAATGCCTGGCGAACAAAATACAGAATTCCCTAGTGTAAGTACCTAATCTGAATTAGCATGTTTTATTAGTCGTTTCAATGCTTAAAAAGAAACGCCGTTTGTCCAGCTTGGCATTGGCTTATCGACCTGCCACGCCACTCAATCAGTCCCAAACCTGCCGTGACCGGTGGCGTCTATGCAAGGTAAAATGTCGTAACTCTGCGAGCTTTATGTTCAACCAGAAACATTCGCAAGTTTGACAAGTGCTTCAGAATCACTTATTAAAAAATTTCCATGCCATGATATAGTCTACATGTAGATCTGGAATATATTAATTAAATATAACTGATACAATTGTGATTTGGGGGAATTCATGAAATCTTAAGTGGTAGAAATTTGTTTGTTTACAATTTTTGACAGTTTATGAAATTAGAGGTCTAGACCCCTATGTTCATGTTTTTTTTAATTCGAGTATTATTCCACTCATACCTTGATGATGTGTAGCTTATCAAATTGAAAGTCATTTGCAATTTTGCATTTTTGTGGTTTAATTTTTTTTGTGAAAATAAATGTGAATGATTGGTAAAAAGAGCAGGATGATTTGAGAAAATGTACATGTAGACCTATGTGCTCTAGGCCTAGTCTAATATTAATATTAATAGTCACTCATAATTATGTCATTTGTCATGAGCTCAGAATATTTGTGATAGTTACATGTGTATGCATGGGTTTCTCCTGTGATATACATGTATGTGCAGACATGTTAAATCAGGTTACTTAGACCCTGTTTACAGTGAGAAAATTGCGGGGCCGGGCAAGGCCGCGCAATTGGCCGCGCATTTGGTGCGTTTACAGTGAGAAATTGCGGGGCCAGGCCGCGACCTGGCCGCGGCCGAGACTACCTCCAGAGCAGGGCCAAATGCGCGGCCAGTTTGGCCTCGCATTTGGCCTTTTGCCCTGTTACAGTGCGAGGCTAGGCCGCGGCCAGGCCACGGCCTGGCCCGGCCTTTTGCTCACTGTAACAGGAGTCTAATTACTATACACTGACCTTCCAATGACCCACAATGTATTCGCTCCATATAGTTATGACCCCAAGGTGCTGGCTGCACATGGCATTGTTGGCGGCGGGGGGGGGGGGGGGGGGGGGGGGGGGGGGGGGGGGTGGGGGGTCATATGATCTGTTCATGTTCTTCCCCCTCTCTACTTTTATTTTGTTTTTGTTGTTGGTGTATCATGTTTATGTGTTTTGATCTTGCCTTTTTAAATATTTGGCAAGTTCACCACCCCACCCCACCCCTTCCCTGTCAAACTCGAAGCATATCTTACTGGATCACATGAACCCGAACATTCAGCCAAAAGTACTTAGTTAACAGCTTGATTAATTTGCTTACCATTACCAGTTTTGCTTCATCAACAGCTTTGAACTTCAGAAATATTTTACTAAAATACATCAGGTACTGATAGAAAAGTCTATTTACATAATAAGGTCCGTGCAGCTTTGCAAGATTATTATTGATTTAGTACCAGGGGCAACTCTGGGGTGTGGCAAAGGAGGGCAGGGGTCCAATTCTCTAAAAGCAAGAAAAAAGAAGTCATCAGGTTTTAAAGGTATAGACCAGTTCTGGTCTTGCAATTGCATTGTAAAAGAAACGTTGTGAAATCGACCAGAAAAGGTTGATCAAGGTTCTGGAATCATCAAAATGATAAGAAATTTAGCCAAGTCTTGGTAAAGTTACAAACACTGTACACAGAAAGATGTATATGGGACTACACGAACACGTGGCGTAAAAAACATACCCCCCAAGTTTTACGAGTTACATGACATATTTAGAATATAAAGGCATTTGAAGAGCCATGCTTTTCAGGGAACATGCTTTATCTGATGTTCTTCCACACTTGCATAATAAGAATGATAACGCTCACAAATTATTTTTCACCTCTTCCCAGAACTCAACCTTCTCTTTAACAACCAAAAGTCTCTGACAAGCAACAAAAACAAAAATACTTAGGCAAGGGGAGGGGTCCAATGCACAAAAATTCAAGTGAAAACGGGGGTCTGGGCCGTCATGACCCCTTTTACCCCCCAACCCTAGATCCAATTCTGAATACCATCTACATATAGTACTTTGACTATTACCTTTGTGCCATACAGTATTATGTAGATCACTGCTTATCTCTTTTCTACACAAATTCTGGGTCATAGTTGATGATTAACTTTGCTTTTAAATATTATATAATCATTGCTTTTTAGAGTGGTGTGATAATGTGTCGGACCAGTCGCAAGTCTTCAAGCTACTAACATGTACATGTACATGTACATGTACATGTTTATTATAATCTGTCAGTATGAGAAGTTAATATATTTTTTGTCCGATTTTGATCTTGATTTTGAAATATCTCAAAAGTGTTATCATTAATGAGTGCTGAGCTACATGAAATCAATGTTTTATTTCAGAAGTACATAATTCAACTTATTTGGGGTTCCTCTTCCAAAAATAATCACCTAATTATACTGGGACAGATTTTTACTTTTAAAGGGTTAAAGGTCATCGATCACGTGACTTACCTCTCTCAACCTGTTCATATCTTATGAAGATAAGGAGGTAAAACAAATGTTTACATGACTATTTTTAGTGTATTAAGTTTGAAGTTTTTGAGCAATGATCATTATCATCTTGATGTTACATTTCTTCTAAAATGGACTTATTTATGGTACATCCAAAGGTAATTTTTTCCCAATAGAGAAGGAGAAATATTCAATTTCAGGCTTTTTAAAATTGAGCCTTTGTTGCAAAGTGGTTGGTCACTTGGTCAAATTGAAACCTCCTTTCTGTAATTTTCATAATTTTTTCAGTCTATGCTTTCTTATTTATAAATGAATGCAAAGTAAATATTCATTTTTAGATTAAAAAAGAAAGGGACTTTGCATGTTTCCAGTATGCACAGGGAGTCAGGGGATTTAAATAAAGTTTGATTGTATTTCATGTGGAGATTCTAATACCGGTAGTCAACTTCCCTGTTTTCTCTCTCCATCTTTCTCTTGCTCTCTCTATTTCTATTTCTCTGTCATATTGACATTGAGCGTGCAAAAGGAGAAATTTTAATCATATTTTTATTCTGTGGTATATTGTTTTATTTAATCATCTACAACCAATCAGCAACAAAATATTGCAACACATGACAATCTTTTTAAGTCAGCATGTGGGTAATCCTAGGCAGGAACTTCGTCCTCCGTTTTTTAAAACAATTTATGCAATGTTGCCTACTTCAGTTATATTCAGTTTGAGGGTATGTAGACCACATTGGCTTGCCAAAGAGGCCCAGAAGGGAAAGTTAATTATGAGTGCAAAACAAAACTTTTATGTAGCTTTACTTTCTGAGAGAAGCATTTAATACAACCAGCAAGTATAGAGCATCGCAGCTACATGGTATCTATGCTTTGGCTTCTGGGTAGTTCAAACTCCTCGTTCAAAGCCGGCTGATAGCAACATTTGCACCTTTTATTAACTAAATTATTATTAGATTTATGTTTACTTTACATGTGTATGCATAAACCCTATAAAAAGAACTTGATTGTCAATGTACAGCGCATTTGCAGACTATTAAATTGCCTTGAACCATGGTTGAACTGTCATTCAACTGCACTGTTACTCAATAAGTAATCTTTTTATTTACATTCTTGACTTAGTGTTTAATATCTTCCTGATTATTTCCTACTGCTAGTCAGATGGGGATCGTACGATTGTACCCTTTTAGTTTAATTTAAAATGTATTTTTAGTACCCTTTTTTGCCATGAACTCAAGGTGTCTACATAACATGTGATGTGTATGTGGCATGGATGTGAATGATTTTCACCTTCTAGAAAAATTCGCCCCCCCCCCCAAAAAAAAAAAAGGGAGAATAAATTAACAACTAACTAAATAAATAAACGTAAATGAATTAATTCATTAATGACAAATGAACAAAGAATCAACTAACATATACATATAATAATTGGAAGAAAATAAAAATTTCTTACAATTTGCTATATATAGTACTTTAACCTGGATTTTTGTTTACATTTACAAGAGGCAACAATGAACCAAGTGCCATTTAAGATTACAATACATAAATTTGACTAGTTCTCCTTAAAATGTGACTCAACATTTGCTCCCAACAAATATCGCTCCCTTTCAATTGTCTAAGGTATTAAAACATGTAAATGAATGGCAACTGTGTGCAACAAAGGTCCTGCTTTTTCAATTGAGGTCTGTGTTGTAGGATACAGAAATGTGACGCGTGCTCAACTATACGTCATGTCATATTAAAAAAGTGACGGTTTTGCTGTTTGATATCTGAACGAGGCCTTAGGGTTAGGGTCCTGTATTAAATTCTGTTTTATCCAGAGGTGAAGTTAGAAACTGGATTTATGAGTGTATGAGCAGTTGTTGCCCAAGCATGTGTTGTTTATAACCTCTGAAATATTACCTTTTCTGCATACATCTGCATATATATGAATATCATGCACAGAAACTGCAAGAAATAGATGCATACAGTAGTTTGCATAGTGCATACAAATGGGGGTACAGTATGAATCCCCACCATGCAAGACACTGTTTGCCTGACCCATTTAGATTGGTGATTTAGGCTGCACACCATCTTTATGTATTGACAAATGAAGCCATACATCGGTCAAAGTCTTCATTGTTTTGTGGTGTGTATTGCATGAAATGTGCTTTTGAGCTCACTTCTTGCTCCTCAAAATAAATTGGGAGAAGGTGAGAAAAGTGTGAGAAACATAATGTAGTCAAAGCTACGACCCCCCCCCCCCCCCCCCCCCAAAAAAAAAAAAACAACAACGTTCTTAATTTACGATTTGTGAAGTAGTAGACTAAGCTTATTTTCATTCATGTGTTATTTTTCTTGTTATCATTGTTTTGTTGTTATAATGTACCAACCCCACCTTTCTGTGGAAAACAAGTCAAAGTCAAAAGAATAATTTTATCAAATTCTTGATCACTCTAAGGGAAATAGAAAGCTCTGCTACTGTAGATGTGGAGAGGAATTAATGTCCAAATAGGTTGGAAAGGTCCCTAGTTTTAGCTTGATAGTAGTGTACCTACCTACCTAGGAATTTCCATAATTTGACTATACTTCTTGATCCTCCATTAATTCAGATTGCTATACTATTCTAATTCTAATTTAAACTTACAATAACCACTTTAATAAACTCTTTTCTCTTTTTCTGTAGATTAGACTTTTGCCTAGTGTAAAACTGTAGATCAATTTGAAATGACAAGTGATTTCTCACTAAATATCTTTTGTTTCTGTTTTATTGTTATTAAAGCACTATCAGAGTATTTTTGTTATTAAATTTACTATGCATATTTTCAAGCACCTCGAGCACCATCTTGGTGGATATGTTACACATTATGAATATCTGCATTATCGTTATTTCTGAGTACAGTGAATATAATTTGGTATGATGAGATTTGCATGTAGCACATGTCATCATCCATGGGTTATTTATGTTGACACTATACAAAGCCTAAAATCAAACAAACAGCATTTACCTCAAATTAGAATATTAATATTAATAATGATGGATAAACAGAATATTAAAATTAAAACGCTGAGATAACAATTGAGGAATGCTGATTTTAATGTATTCTAATAATGAAGTGCGGTCTATTACAAAGTGATTGATTGTGATATTTACATTGTACATGTACATGCAGTCATTTACTAAAAAAAGAGGACATCGCCCTGTACATTACACATGGAGATTGAGTAGTAATTTGATGAATTAAACGTGAACTCTGCAGAGTTGTGTACACAGTGCCGGTCACCCTGTGATAATAGTACTTGGGTTTTATAATATTCAGTGTGTACTTTGTACTATGCCTTCCATTTAGGGTATAATCAACGATCGATCAAGAGATACCATATGAATACTATCAGTAGATAATGTTTGTTAACTTGACATTATAATAATAATAGTGGGGTCTTATATAATTGCCACTCCAGGGCCTGACCTTTAATTTTTTTTTAGGGAGCCAGCCGGGCTCCTCAAGCACTTTTTCAGGGAGCCCGCAGGGGTTTCAGGGAGCCCAAGTTTATCACGTTTTTTTTGTGGTCATAATAATGGTCATTACCTATTAAAAAATTAAAACACACCGTCACGATACCTTTTTTTATAATCATCAGCGCCGGGACCAGGGAGGGGTGTATTATTAAGTGTAAATGTGACCATGAGGATTAACTGACTGTACTGAAGAATTAATCTTACAACTATTATGAAGCCCTTTGGCTACAGTAACAGTCTAACATGGTTTGTAGTTCGTAAAATTATGTTCAAACAATAATCAAATCCATCCAGGTACGCACGCTGAAGAATAAGCACTCACGATCACAAACGCACATAATATCACAAACACGAGTCGACGTAAACATACACTCAGCTCTGGCAACGCAGCGACCACGTGCGTTTGTCTTAGGGCGTGTTCATGCTTGATTTTGACGGCCAGAATCAGGCATCTGTTACGCGTTTAGTTTAAAACACGATTGCGTTCATGCTCACTTTTGTAGAATCACCGAAAAACGGCGATCACGATCGCCGATCGTAAACTCACAAAAAGATGCGTTTACAATTTGTAAACGCGTTTAAATGGGGTCAACGCACTGACCTCTAGTGGGTCTACGTAGCATGCGCACACAGGTTTGCGAATCCAGCTGAAGGCCACCCAAGAAGAATTGCCTGGAGAAGTGAGCATGAACAGTGCACCGTGGAACTGCGATTACGATGAGCGTTTACGATTAGCGTTACAAATCGCTCATTCTGCCTTCAAAATCAAGCATGAACGCGCCCCTAGTGTGTACATTCTCTGAGTGCACCGACATACAATGCAGCATGTATTGCGCACTCGTTACGAGTGCGGAGATATAACGTTATCATGCATGGCATTCCTACACTGATCTCGATGTGTTTTCTTTTGCAACTCATTATTCGCGCTGGAGTTGAGCCAAGTGTGCCTTGGAATGCCTAGCGCATATTTCATGATTTTGACTGCGGAATTTGGGTTTTTAGATGGATTAAAACATGGATTAAAGTGCTGGTAAGAAACAGCATTTTTCGTGGCTGATACTAGAAAAACTTAGGGAGCCAGCCGGGCTCCTCAAGCACTTTTTCAGGGAGCCCGCAGGGGTTTCAGGGAGCCAATGGCCACCGGGCTCCCGATAAAGTCGAGCCCTGCACTCATGGGGCTCCATTATTATTATCCTGGCTTTAGCATGGCTGCCATTACAGCACTCGTGCCAGGTAGCCATTTACATCACCTGGGTGGAGTGTGGCAAATGTAGATTAATGTCTTGCCAAAAGACATGAGTGCTACGACAGGGATTCGAACCCGTACCTTGTGGTTCACAGTCCAGAAACTTATTCACTGGACCACAACACCTCTACATTCTGATTATAAACATTATGAAGTTCAATCAAAAATTTAAAATCTGATTGCTGAATAATTGTTTTGTAAAAATAATGGTAGATGATGTATACTATGTACATAGTACTTGTACATTGCTAACAATTGGTCTTGGATTTGAGTTTATTTGGCAACGGATTTGTGTCCTGCTCCTAGTAAATTCATGCCTATTTTTTGTGCACAAGACCTTTTGCCTGCTTTTATTTTTTTTTTTTTGGGGGGGGAGGAATGAAAATTTAGATTTCCCTGAGGAAATGTTGTTACCCTTCCTTTTCTCCCTTTCAAAAGTTCTATGAAATACATAATAATAATAAATACTAATATTGGATATTTTGAACGCACATATCCACAACGCAAGGTGCTCAATGCGCTCCAAAATTATGCTTGCTCTGCTGAGCCATCGATTACCGTGCTCCCAGCATTCAAGGGATTCCTTCCTACCGATACCCATTTAACACCTGGATGGTGAGTGTCAAATGTAGATGTTTGCTGTAGTGTGAATTGCACGTGCTGGATTGTCTCCACAGCAAAATGAAAAAATGATATATTTACATTTGAAAACCAGTAACTTTCCCTTTAATTAATTTTGCTGTTTCGGAGGTAAAGGCACTCATCAAGGGCTTTGGGCTGACCCGAGAACTTCAGTATGATATAATGGGAAGACTTGAACATGAGATGAACAAATGGCTGAAGGCCACTCTCAATTCCACAGAAAAATGAGAAAATGATACATTAACCTTTGAAAAACATTAACTTTCCCTTCAATAAATTTTGTTCTTTAGGAGGTAGATGCACTCATCAAGGGCTTTGAACTGACCCGAGAGCTTCAGTATGATATCATGGGAAGACTTGAAGATGAGATGAACAAAGGTCTGAAGGCTGCTCTCAATGCCGAAGCCAAGATCAAGATGTTGCCAACATATGTCACATCGTTACCTGATGGAACAGGTAGGTTTGCCTAACAACCAAGTAATAATAATAATTTTATAGCGCGTTTCAGGACCGCAGGCCCTCTCAAAGCGCTTTACAATGTACAATGTTTACATAATTACTGGAAACATTCATCAAAAAGGTCAGTTTTCAGCGATCTCTTAAAACCTTCCACATCAGTCATGGACTCACTGATTACTGTAATACCGTAGACATTCATGTGCAAGAAATTATAAGTACTATAGTCGAGATGTTAATATAAATTTGATACAACAAATGATCACAATACTCAACTTTGGGAATTTGCGAAAGTCTCTCGCAATTAAAACTGCTGTCATTAACAGTTTATGACGATTTTGTGTAGCGGATGTTTTGGTTTTACAATACTTGCTACATGTAATTGCCTAGACCTGAGTTTTAATCCACCTATAGTTCAACAACCTGTTGCTCCTCAGTTCTGAGCTATAGTTTGCAATGGGACTAAACATTTCAATTTATATATGAAAATTGAATAAATGAAATGAATAATTTACTGAGCAATAAAAGGCAAAAATTGAGTAGTTGCCATGAAAGATGAAACAAACAACAATAGCATTGGTCCAATGAAACCCTAAATGTGATAGGATGGATGGCCAATGTTGGGGGATAGGAACTTTAGAGAAGTCCCAAGAGTCCCATGTCTTGTACATGTATGTGTATTATTAAAGGCAGGAGCTACTCTACATGAACTTGAAGTCATCATATTCTTTTCTGATTTCAGTAGAAGATTTTCAAACACTTAAATCTTAAATGAAATGAATAAAATAGTTTGAAACTACAATATTATGTATACCGCTAAGTTTTGGCTTTCACATTCATGCCCACATCAGGGCCTTAATTTATATCTTAATCTTTATCTATATGGCAAAGTGTACATTAGAGGCGTTGGTGAGGTTTGACGCAGCTAGAGTCTATACATCCCTCCTTCATAGGAACCACTTACATTCCCCCGTGTCCCTTGCCATATGCTGGTTTTCAATATTACCTCTGTCCTTATCTGTGAGCAAACACAAGAAATATGGACCATTATACAATTCCAAGTTGGCAAATATGAAAGGTCGATCAGGGTCAATTGATACTCAACCTTCATCCAGGTACATACGCCAAGTTGTCAAATATAAAAAGGCTCAAAATATCAAACCACGTGTGAGTATTGGAAGGTTTAATACTCTTCTTGAGTGTGGTGCATAAAAAAGGCAAGCCGTTCAAAACCTAAATATTAAACATGAAGATGTGCTTTGAATGATACCAGAAGGTTACTCTACAGAAGCACTTCTAAATTAAGGGAATATCCATGTGTATGTGGGGGGGGGGGGTGGTGCTACGGTTTGAATTTATATTAATTCACGGCTAAAGCATAAAATTGAATCATATTGTCAAGACAGTTTTGTATGCAGTATACGTTCAGACCCTAGAGAAATAAAGAGAAGGCTGCTATTCGGGTTCACTTTTATCCATGATGTGCACTCTTTTCAATTCACTTTCATTGATTCGCCCGAGGGAATCTCCAATTTCACCCATTTCCTCTCAAGCCAGATGATACATTTCTATACCCAAATAGAATTATTCCATCCTCTTTTGTTATCTGATAGTCAAACTACAACATGAAAGGAGGTTTAGAATTGAGAAATTGTATCCCGTGTTATTGTGGAGTGTTTGCAGAGGGAATTCTGCTCGCATGGTTGTAATAGTGACAGCGATAAGATGGAGATGCTCAGCTTTCGTCTGATCGTATGACAGATGGGTGATGCAATCCTTCAACAATGTAGACATAAAGTCTCGATGCAAGCGTGCAATTATCTTCTACGGTACTTGCTTTAAAGAGAGGAAGAGAAGGATAGGGAGAACTGTCAAATGTATGCTTTGTGATCATGAAACAATGACACAGATATTGTTTTCACCTGGTAGCATTTCAAAATTTGCAATTTGTAAACGTTTTACATTGGTGCATGACTTTCATATGTCTGAATGTGAGGTAAGTTGTTCAGGATGTATATCCAGGGTAAATTGGATGTACAGTAAGAGGCAGGGCAGTGAGAAGAGATGAAATCTGCCTTTAAAAAAGTTTTATAGCATAAGCTCGTACAGTGTAGTCATGAATGCAGTAAGCATGCACAGAGCACGTGGTGTACGTAGCATGTCTATCACGTGCACAATTGGTCTGCCACGTTATTAATAAACGCTCCCTTGATTGAAGAGCGCGAAAGAAGAATTGATTTTCATTCAAAGCAAAATAAGATGCTTCTGAAAACAAAATGATTACAGGTTCCTGTATCTTTAGTACGTATTTTTAATAGACAAGAGGGTGGATTCCTCGTTCTGATTTAACAAAATCTTGAAACATTTTCATCACCAATCACTCTTCTACCATTTTACCAAAACAACTATTACCGGTAACTGTAACTTTGTCAATGTTCTTGGCAACTCTTCACATATCGTCTGCTTGGAGCCTTAAAGGTACTATGTCCCTTTTGCAGCCAACCTCAAATGCTGTAGAACTTTGCAGGAATTATAAATATGTCATGTATGTCCTATCTGTGAAATTTAAACGTTAGCAGTGTCCTCATATTCAAATTATGCAAGGAAACCCGTTTACTTGCTAGACTTCACTGTCAGACACTATTGACTGGCTTTTTTTCTTCTTTGGTAATAACATAAATGAAAAGAGCTGTAAAGGGTACATAAGCATTTGTCTACATCAATAACCCACTTCTTGTGATGGCCAAGATTAAACTGATTGAATCTATGCGCAGCATAAAACGTATGACCATTCGGTACAATTGTCTGAATATCAAGACTATTACTTTTGGGCTCTATAGCCCTAAAGGCGATTTGACAACTAATAGTCGTTATTTTCCCACTTGAAGACATTTTCAAGCCCCACCTTTTTTAGGGAAGCTCTAAATTAGTATTATCTTTCAAATGCAGTTCGAATTTAACTTTTTCATTTTTTTGGCCTGCAAATGGGACATAGTACCTTTAAGGGCATTAACTCATATACTTTAACACTAATAATGCCCTTCTGGCTCTGACGAATATTCAAGGATGAATCATGGGTAGATTCATTGACTCACAGAGCTGTCTCCTCTACTTTCAAACCTTGATGTCCATCAGCCTGATGAAGCAAGCTGAACCAATATTTAACCATCAGTTATCATGCTCTAGTCCCTCTCCTGCCCCCCCCCCCCAAAAAAAAAGTAGTGAGATAAAAGCATGTAATCTTTATCCTGCACACATATGCATATTTAAATTATGAGGGCCTCAAATCCTTGGTGGCAATCTGACAGATCGATATACATGTATGCATGCTTAATATTATCAATAGTGAATATATACATGTACATTACAAAATGTTTATTATGATCATTAGATCCAATATGCATGTTCAGTTCAATAAAGCAGCAGGGTAGGAGGTGAAGGAAATGGAGGCTTTTAATTCATGTTTGTGATAGGTTAGCATGATTTTGGTAGTTGTAGGTAGGAATCTGCTAAAATTAGTGATGTTGTATGTTTATATTTGCATTTGTTTCCATTTCTTTTTTCTTAATATTTTGAGTAAAGATATATTGTATTGTCGTTTTGTTAGAGCTGATTTTCAGAGGGCTTTGGTTGACAAAATGTGTCACAACTTCAACAATTAGTGAACCTTTTTTCTGATTTTCAAGCATATAGTTCCATCATTCATCTTTGTTTCTTTTTATTTCTCCCCTTCTCTCTCTTGCTCTTTTTTCATTTCATTCAATTCTCGTTACAGAAAATGGTGACTTCCTGGCGCTGGACCTTGGCGGCTCCAACTTCCGTGTGATGTGGGTGAAGATTAAGAACGGGAAAAGCAAGGCCTGTATGGATATATACACCATTCCAACCGAAGTGATGAGAGGGCCGGGAGATCAGGTAGGCCTATTACATGTGAATAACTTGCTGACATTTTCGAGACCCCGGGCCCATCTTACAAAGAGTTGATATTATAAATCGCAACTTATTTGAGATTGATATCAATCACAACTACTGTATGTACATTAAAGATATAGGAGACTGCAAACTTGCGATTGATTGGAGTACTTGCGATTGATTTGGGTCAATAGCAACTCTAAATTTTAAGACGGGGCCCTGCATGGGGTAGTGGCCTGGGGTAGTCATATAATGTTTTCTTTGATCCTTGACTGTAGCCTTGTTAACACTTGAGACTTTATCCACCTCAAAAATGTTTAAAGTGGCTCCTTGTGATATGGATAAAGATTAATAATGGGAAGAGCAAGACCTACGAAGATTCCCACCGAAGTGATGAGAGGGCCAGGAGATCAGGTACTATATGATTAACCTGCTGACATTTTCGAGATCTGGGGTAGTCATATAATGTTTTCATGTACATGTACAGTACATACCCATAGGAAAGTAAAAAATATGCCACAGACCTGCCGCAGACAGTCTGCGGCAAAGAATGTGCTGAAGTATGCAGCAGAAAGAAACTTTGCTGCAGACTTGCCACATACCAGTATGCCGCAGGAAGCTTGAATTGTAGACTTGAGTTTTGTTCACATTATTTAGAGACTTTTATCCACTTCAAAAAGTTTTGATGTGGCTCCTTGCCATTGTGATATGGATAAAGTTTAATCACGGGAAGAGCAAGACCTACATGGATGTGTATACCATTCCTACTGAGGTGATGAGAAGGGCCTGGAGATCAGGTAACTAATTGTTGACGTCATTGAGATCTGGGGTAGTCTTATAATGTTTTCATGTACAGTACATACATGTAGCTCGGGTCCTGGACTTGTCTTGTTAACACATGGATGGTACAGTTAATCTGACATTTGCTCTGCCAACAATTGCACCAGGCTTTATGTTATCATATGGTTAGAGTTACGGTTGCCATTGGATTGTACCAGGCACCATTTACAGCCACTTGCAATGCTGAGCAAACTACATTAACGTTCGCCTCCTACTGGGCGCCCATTTATAAGGACGTTAGTACCGGTCTTGGATTTGAACCCCGAACCTTGTGATCTACAGTCAGTGACTTAAAATCCTCTAGACCACAACACCTCTGTCACTAATAATGAGTATGCTGTGGGGCCTTTCGTTGTTCACAGCTACTTTAGAACCCCCCCCCCTCCTTCTCACCACCATTCATTTACCTATATTAAACATGGTTTGTCTTATTTTGTTGCAGTACGTGTCGTTGTTTAAGCTCGTTTACCTTCATCATATGTTAACTTGGCTTGAGAGGGTCCAAGAAAGATAGGATCCTTGCAAGGTTGAATCATGAGTTCATGTAATAGATATCACTTTGCTGACATTTCAGGAGCTCTGACCCAGGGCAGTCGGTCTAGCTGTCCTTCATTCTCTGTTCAGACTATTGGATTTGATGGCTCAGTGGTAGACCAATGATCTTAATCAATAATTAATCAATTGATAAAGTATTGTGTTTTATGTTCTAACATTTCCCTGCTAATTTAAGTAGAAGAATAATAATTCAAGGATATTAAACCCATTTGTATGCATAGGCATCTTTAAACACATTTTTTAAATTCAGATCTCTTTGAGATTCTTTATATTAAGGAAGAGTATTTGAAAACATATATATTGCGTCCATTTGAATAAAACAAATATTGATGACGTACATGTATAGAAATTGTAATGAATTAGAGATCATAAGTACACCTCCTATCACATATGCGTACATATCCTATACAAATTATCCAAGAAATTAAACTTTGTTTGAATATATAAGGTGAGATTACACTTGTACACGTGCCCTGTGCGTGAACCTACCCGTCGTTTGCATGCAAAATGTCAAAGTTTGCTCTAACCTCATCATTCAATAATATCAGTTGAAAGAAACCTACAGATTCCCAAGAAGACATTACCCCTGGTCATAGTCTGAGAATAGTCCAATTAACGTACGCCAGATGAAACTGGCTTCAGGACATGAGCCCATCAACTGAAACCAGATACATTGTACATGAAGGAAGATAGGTCTTCAAGAGAACTTTGCCCCTCGAGTGTCTGCCGAGTGACTATCAATTGATACCTTGGATATATCATAACATCCTGTCCTTTTCGAAATCTTACCGATTTTTTGAGATGGTGAACTGTGCATGGTCACACCATACAAGTAACTCATGATGGAGAATAATCTATTTTGTTTCATATTGTTTCATATTATTTCCTTATGCCTTTTTTGTTTTGTTACACTTCATTTCATTTCTTTAGTATTATCATTTTCAAACATGTACAATCTGCATAATGAGTACCGGTAAGCAGCTGTACGTAAAATTCACAAAATAGAATTTGAATCAGTAACATATCAGGCAAATATAGTACTGGTTGGGATACTAAACGTACATGTACATGAAAGACGACTAAAGCTAGTGGGCAAAAGTGCCACAAGAGTTCAATGTGCGTAAACTAGTAGGCCGGTGATATTTTGTTGCATTCTAAGTAAGGCACGTTGTACATTTGAAAACATAGTAAAATATCATTCTAAAGAGCAGACATGAATGGAAGGATGCCTCGAATATACGGGTTACCATGGCAACATAACCAGCTTGTGTTAACCTTATACCCTCGAGCCACATGTTTCTGAACTCTACTGACATCATTTATCAAGGTAAAATATTTTATTGCAGTCTAAGCAAGGCACGTTGTACATTTGAAAACATAGTAAAATATCATTCTAAAGAGCAGACATGAATGAAAGCTGCCTCAAATGCAAGTTACCATGGCAACATAACCAGGTTGTGCTAACCTGGTAACCTCAAACATAGTAAAATATCATTCTAAAGAGCAGACATGAATGGAATGATGCCTCAAATATGCCAGTTACCATGGCAACATAACCAGCTTGTGTTAACCTGGTAACCTCAAGCTGCTTCTGAACTCTACTGACATTATATCAAGGTGATAAATTTTAAAATCAGAATCTATGATGCATGGAATATATAGGTTCCGTAGTGTGTTGGTCAAATCGATTGCAGAGTTGCGTCTTGTCAGCTGATTTTAATCTATAAATAGACTGATATGTTTTACTACTATAAGGATAAATTCCCACATTCATTTTAAAATGTACCGCAAGCATGGCTCTTCACACACACACAAATTCAAATTGACTTGTAAGGGTTGAAAACAAGACGATTCAATCTGGATTGTGTGGTAAAGTAATTTATTGTCAGTACATTACGATCATGGTCAGGACCACTAGTATCAGGTCTACTATAAAATACAAAAAAAAGGTTAAAAGGGGCTTGAAGTACAAAGTCCAAATGGCCTACTTGAATTCAAGACCATTATTTACCAATTTGGTGGGTTAAAGACTCCCACTTAGTCCTGCTTGATTTAAATTTTTACTTTTGAACAGTGCAAGAACAAATTTCTTTTTTTTGTTCTTGTTTTTTAAGTAGGAAAAACCCAAATGTAAACAAAAATACGTTGTCAAAGATATGTTGTCCGTTGCTGACATGCAGGCTTTCTAGTATACACAATGATTCATTGAAATCATCAGCCCTAGCTCGAAACAGATAGGAAATTACACTTGCTGTATTAAGTTTTGCTTAGTTTGCTATATTCATGTTAACAAGGGACAGGAAATTACCACATTTAATAGACCTGGGGGGTGTTTCACAAAGATCCTAAGTAGAACTTAACTCTAAGTTGGACTTAAAAATTATGGACAGCCATTGGAGCCTTAAAATGAAATATATTAAAAAGCAGAAATTCAAGTATTTTAGACTTTTTATAAATTCCACATCCAGAACATGAAATCTCCTTGATGATAGAAAATATGAATAATTTGAATTAACATTTTATGCCTTTCAAAATAACTTTTACAAAATATTTTCAAAGATGCTAATGGCTGTCCATACTTTTTAAGTCCAACTGAGAGTTAAGTTCTACTTAGGATCTTTGTGAAACACCCCCCTGGACTTGCCCAGTTACATCTGTGTACATTTGCATACTGGAAATTTGTACGTACAAAACGGCTGTGACAAGGTGTTTATCCAACCAAAGGTCAAAACGGTCTAGTGTTTGCATTGCCCATTTCCCCCTTTGTCAGATCAAGTTTAAACATCAAATGATCTGGAACAAAAGTAGGTGTAGATTGGTATATTTTTTTTAATTCATGTACATGACGGTGAATGCAGGGGAAAGAAGATTGTAGATTATAAATAACATGTATAGGGTCAACACGGGGTCAATGTGACGTACACATGTAGAATGTATGATAGGCTAAAACATTATATTAATTGCAGTATCAGTGATTTGCGATCCAAGCAAAACTGCATTTATGCACCTTTATTCTGATGTAATTGAGAAAAAACAAATTCCCCCAGTTTGCATGTGTAAGTAGAATGAAATATAGAGAAATAAAATGATCAAGACATTTAGAACAATCAAACTGAAAGATATAGAATAATGAAGAAATAGGCTTATGCAGCAATTCTTCATCTAAAGCATGCATTTTAGTTCAGTCTTACAGTGTGATCTACAGAAGACTCGGAAAGTAACAAACAATATTGTAATATGATACCCAGAATAGACCAAGGAAGTAATTCCTATCAGAATGTAATCACTCTGTTTGTACAGAAGCTCAGTTAACCTATTGACTACTGAATTCTCCCATTTCCATAGACTTAACACAGGGACCACCCTGTTCCTGGAGACAATTGGTTAACATCTACTTTAGAAGGTCCACTTGATACCTGGAAAGTAAGCTATGCACGTAGTGATGCATTGCGTCATGGAACCTTACGCTAACGCTAAAATCCAGAATAGTTTCTACAGAACTGACAATAATAATAGCTCACATTTATAATGCGCATAATACTTTGTTTCTAGGCGCAGCACATATTATTACCCCGGCCATCGGATTCAGGCTTACCCGCACCACAACGTACCGGTATGCACATTTTCCACTCCCTGGGGAGCATTCCCGCCAGTCGCCATTTTACAAGCGCCACATGTCAATCCAACCCCATTAACTTTCGCATCCTACCAGGTACCCATTTAACACCTGGGTGGAGAGTGGCAAATGTAGATCAATGCCTTTCCAAAGGATAAGGTGAGCATACCCAAAAAAAATTCTACCTCTGAAGACGGGTATGCTGTTCCGTCAGCATGAGCGCTAGTCTGTCTGATTATGGTGTGATTCTACAGAAGCACGTACCTGGAAATATTCCGGAAATCAGCAGTATTTGAAATCCTGTAGAAACACACTGATTGAATGATTGATTGATTCAGATAAAGCTGATGATAAGATTTAATTGATAATCTGATTAGTTTTAGTCTGATTGCTTTAGGTGATAAGTTAATCATTTACAGTATAGTAATATATGCTTACACAAGCTAATTAAAACTTACACAATAAAAAGCTTACACAAGATTAAAACTTAATATGCATTAAGATGCATCCAACTACCTTTTCATTTGGGGGCTCAATGGGGGATGCTGCAAAAAAATACAAAATAGGGGTGCCGCAAGAGAAGTCTAGTTATATCAACAAATATTTGGAAAACAAAATTTAGTGGAAACAAAATATCAGAAACCGCCAGAGTATGTACTTGGAAATAAGATTTTAAAGATAACAAATTGTATTTCTTCCTAACTCACTTGCAACATTTAGAAACAATATGAATATTGGCAAATAGAGACCAAAATATCCTTTATATTGAAATTACACGTACACCATGCTCGTTTGCTTCACTCGCTTCCAATATTTAAAAACAGGTTAATTCTTTTCAGGTGGGCTGTATCTAATACAGCCCACCTTATATTTTTGTTAAAATTGCCTTTATCAGGTGGGCTGTATCTAATACAGACCACCTTATATTTTTGTTAAAATTGCCTTTATTTATTTATTATTTATTATTTATTTATTTTTCTTAATTCTTGCCACTTTTTTGTTAGCAAGATAACTTTGAAATGGTTCAATCAAATGCTTTGATATTTGACACACATATGTATAGGCATATGGACAAGACACGGTAAGGTTTTCAACCTTGACCTTGACTGATGACGTCATCTAGGCGCCATTTTGTGAAATTTTCTGAAAATCATCTCATGATCATATCTTCATAACCAAAAGGTATTTTTCATTCATATTTATCATGATTAAGGTTAATATCAGTCCGGTTAATTTCAGGTCAAAAAACGCGCGCGTTCGCGTACGTCCGCGCGTCATTGCGCGCGCAAAATTTTTAAATGCTCAAAATCGTCTTAAATTTATTTTGCATACGTTTCAGGTCATATTAAGCATTTTATAAAAAATCGCGCATACGAGCATGCGCGCGCGTTTTCGCGCGTAACACCACTACAAAACATAGAATCGCCATTTTTTTTTCTTTCATGATATTTCTCATATTTTTTCAAGGAATTTGATACCATGTTTATCTCTTTATGACCATTATTAACAAGATGAGCGTAAATTAAAGATAAATGTCAGTGCGCGCGAGCTCTTGTAATACATAACATACATGGGCAAAAAAATGCCTATACACAATCCCTTATAGCTCTTTGGGATGCACCTGGACCCCAATTCTGTTTTAATATTTGAAAAGAGTATGAGTCAGAAATATGATTTCATGTCTCATTTGGCCATGAAGTGTATCGTGACATCATCTTAATGGCCTTGGAACTCAAAATACGAATTTGCATATTATGACGTCAGCATATTTATGGAAAATTGATTGTATCTCTGTATATATTGATTGATTTTCTTCAAAATTTCAATATGTTGTAGCTAAGATAATTCTCTACAAGTTCAATAATAACCCTTTTTCATTTTGATGACGTCATCAGAGTGAAAATTTTGATTGAAGGCCTCATGTCAGAAATTTCATAATTTGCGTGTTATGACTATAGAAGGTGAATTTCGTTCACGTAATGAATCTACATGATAGTGTTTTTTAAGAATTTTCAAGCAGTATCTCGCTTAATTTTGCTCTATTTTGTTTTCAAATTTAAGTTGACCAGCCCACCTATACTTGTTCCAAACAAGTATTATGTCTAGTTATTATTTATTTATTTATTTATTTTTCTTAATTCTCGCCACTTTTTTGTTAGCAAGATAACTTGAAATTGTCTAAATCAAATAACTTGAAATTTGGTACACATATGTATAGGCATATAAATAAATCAAAATAACGTTTTCAACCTTGACCTTGACTGATTACGTAATCTAGGCGCCATTTTGTGAATTTTAACTTATGATCATATCTTCATAACGGAAAGTAATTTCTTATTCATATTTTGCACGATCAAGGTCAATATTGGTCCGGTCAATTTCAGGTCAAAAAATGCGTGCGTGCGCGTACGTCCGCGCGTCAGTGCGCGCGCAAAATGTCAAAATGCTCAAAAACGTCTCAAATTTATTTTGCATACGTTTCAGGTCATTTTAAGCATTTTATAAAAAATCGCGCACTCGCGCATGCGCGCGTGTTTTCGCGCGTAACACCATTACAAAACATAGAATCGCTATTTTTTTTTCTTTCATGATATTTCTCATATTTTTTCGAGGAATTTTATACCATGTTTATCTCTTTATGACCATTAATAACAAGATGAGCGTCAATTCAAGATAAATGTCCGTGCGCGCGAGCTCTTTTAATACATAGCATATATGGGCAAAATCATGCCTATACAATAGCTCTTTGAAATGAACTGTGACCTTCATTTTTGTTCTCATATTTAAATAAAGTATGAGTCGGAGATATGATTCCATGTCTCATTTGGCCATTACGTGTATCGTGACATCATCATAATGGCCTTGGAACTCAAAATACGAATTTGCATATTATGACGTCAGCATATTTATGTAAAAATGATTGTATCTCTGCATATATTGATCGATTTTCTTCAAAATTTCGATATGTTGTAGCTAAGATAATTTTCTACAAGTTCAATAATAACCATTTTTCATTTTGATGACGTCATCAGAGTGAAAATTTCGATTAAAGGCCTCATGTCAGAAATTTCACAATTTGCGTGTTATGACTATAGAAGGTGAATTTCGTTCACGTAATGAATCTACATGATATTGTTTATTAAGAATTTTTAAGCAGTTTCTCGCTTATTTTTGCTCTATTTTGTTTTCAAATTTTAGTTGACCAGCCCACCTATACTTGTTCCAAACAAGTATTATATGTCTAGTTTTATAATGTATTTTTGTATTAATGTATTTTTTGGTGGTGAGGTGTCTGCACACATTTATATCTTATATCTTATCTAGTGTACTAATTACAAAATTATCTAGAAAAAGGTTATTATTTTTGGCTCCCTTCACTTCGCTTACTCAAAACTTCGCCCACACCAAATTTAGAAACAAATACGAGTGCCAGAGTGATGCAGAATATATCCTCTGTGTTGACTATGGGAATGGAGTGATGCAAAACTTGTTATTTCTTCAAAAGGTGCCTTGAACAACCCAGCACAACATTTTATTCCTATTTACATTGTAATTAACTGCATTACTTTTTCTATCATATATTTTGTTGAGTTTTAATTCATTGATTGATTTGTTTTGTAAAGTGCTTTGATCAGTTCTAAATTGGATATAGCGCTATAAAAGAAACAATTTATTCTTATATTATATTATATATAAGACCATAACACTTTTACATACGTTTAATAGCTACTAAATTGGGGAACTTTTGTTTACCTCAAGCATATAAGTATAGATAACCATAAATCTTGGAAGTTATGACTTCAAAATTTGGGTTGTGTGATAGTAAAGCCATTAGGGCATTAATTCAAGTGTTGAATTATGTGAGTAGATTGCCCTTTTGCTCTTATCAAACAATATGTATGTTGTCCCTCAATGAATCAAAAACATTGATTAGGGGTGTTGTATTCAGTGTGTCATTCACTTGTGGTTGAACCTTTAGAGTCTAGCACTTCAGTCATTCAGCAAAACATCTACATTTGCCAGCCTCGACTCAGATAAAGAGCATGATACCTTGTAGGAAGTATCATAGTTGCGGTAGCTGGACTTTTTTTTTTTTTTTTTTTTTTTTTTTGCTGAAAAAGATACCATAAAAATCGAAGAAAAGCAGTGAATAAAGACAACGTGAATCTTTTTCTCTTGTACTTATCAAAGTCTGTTATAGTTTGCACAATTTTTCCATTGCTTTTCCTTGATATTGCTTTATTTCAGCTTTTTGTTGATTCATATGGTTTACTCTGAACAGTGCAAGACAAAAAGCCTTAATATGTCTTTAATCTCTGCTATTCTTTGATTTAAGATAATTGTCTTTTTCTCTAGTTATCAATCGTTAAAATCATACTCTCCATCCTTTCTCTTTTTTCTGTCCTTTCTTTCTGTTACTTACTCCTCTCCGCCTTCTCTCTCTGTCTCTCTCTCTATCTCTCTCTCTCTCTCTCTCTCTCTCTCTCCCTCCCTCCCTCTCCCTCCCTCCCTCTCCCTCTCCCTCTCTCCTCTCCTATCTGTCTCTTTCTCTCTCTTTCTCTCTCTCTCTACTTTTCTTCTCTCACTTTTTTTTTTTTTTACTTCTTTCTCCTTATCCTCAATATCCTCATCCTCAATATCCTTCTTGTGCTTAATATGTCCTGCCCTCTGCTTTCCATTACAGCTATTTGACTACATTGCAGAGCATCTTGCCAAGTTCACCAGCTACCACAAACTTTGTGAGATGCGTATTCCCCTCGGTTTCACCTTCTCCTTCCCATGCTTCCACAAAGGCATCGCCTCGGGTAAGTCTTCAGTCTAATAATAATAATAATAGCTACAGTAGTTCTTATATAGCGCTTTTCAGGACCGAAGGCCCTCTCAAAGTATTTACAGATATATATATATATATTATTACCTTGGTCTTCGGATTCAGGCTTACCCGCACACGATGTATGCACATTCTCCGCTGCCCGGGGAGCATTCCAGCCAGGCGTCATTTTTACAAGCGCACACTTGCTAATCTAGCACATTAGCTTTTGCATCCTACCGGGCACCCATTTAACACCTGGGTGGAGAGTGGCTAATATAGATCAATGTCTTGCCAAAGGACATTAGTGCAGCAGTGGGACTTGAACTGGGGACCTTGTGATCCACAGTCCGGTGACATATCTACTCGACATTCAACATTTTTCTACAGGAGACTCAGAAAGTAGCGGTATTGTATACCCGGAATAGACCCAGAAAGTAACCCCTATCTGAATATGACCACTCTGTATCTACATGCAGCATTGCAGTTAATGGACTTAAGGTGACTGTAGCAGGTACCCTGGATGTCTGGAAAGTGGGCAATACGCACAGTAATGCATTGAGCCATGTAACCTAAACGCTAATGCTTTAAAAAAGAAAAATACACCTCTGGAGATGGGTACCATAATGAACGGTGTATAAACCGCACCTTTTTGCCGCCAAAAAAAATTCAAAGTCGGGGTGCGGTTTATACACGGTACACAAAACAAAACAAACAAAAAAAATTAAGTTTCGATTGATGCCCCTCCACCTGGCGCTATGCCTGGCAATGTCTCCCAGCTCAGTAATTGGTGTGTTGAATCACCACTCGTTGCATCACCAATACAAAGAGTCTGGATTCTACAGACCGAGACTCAATGTTGTAGACATTATAGCACACCTTGTTCCAGTGCTAATTCAAAATCCACACAGAAGAAGACGTAGGAAGGAGAACTATTTTATGTCACGATGAGGTTACCATGGTCACAGTCATCAGTTATGAAACAGACCAGCGATAGCGTTTCAATGTGGATGTCATATATACGAGCTAAGCAGTCATAACAAACTTCATAAAATTGATACAAGCTAAAGCAGTCATAACAACCTAATTCAATAAGATTCAACACACTCATCACATACGTAGCACGACAGCAACACTTTCACAGCAATCATGTTAGCAATCATGTTATATAATAATATATATATCTAATAATTAAACAGGTAGTAAAATAAACCTACCAAACTATTTAAAACAATGAAATACTTGATTGAAATTAGGGAAGCATGAAGTGGTGTACGATTGCACTCCTTTGGAAATAATTGAATAGTCCATGGGGTGTATCTTAAATGGGAAAAGTATGGTGTGGGGTTGTTCAAAATTGACATAATTAACCAATCAGAACTGATCTATGGTAGTTCATGCTGTTTATCCTCCGTGTTTTTTACCTATACCCTTACACTCCCATGGCAAATTGCGTTCGACTTGTCGCACATGTGTTATAAAGGCAATGGCGAGCTGGCGACCTATTTTTATCAGAGTACGGTGGGTGAACTTTCAAATGAAAGAGGTTGTATCAATGTAAGTCGGGTGGATGTGAGTCTCAGTTCTAAAAAACGAAAAATGAATTTTTAAAGATTGTGTTGGTAAATTAAAGTTCATAGGCTAACAATATGTTATGCTGCGTTACTCAGACAATAGGGGGCGTTGTCCAATGAGACTAATCAGAGCCATCTATATACAGAGTTTGGCCAACTTGGTTTCACTGGGTCACAACATGGCGTGTATTCTTTTGTTTTGTGCTTGCCCTACAAAGCAGCTGTAGTTGCCATATTGTGTCCAACTCAAACCGGGTTGGCCAAACTCTGTGTATAGATGGCTCTGAGACTTATCATAGCTACGGTATATGCATTTTGGGGAGAACGGGCTACTACACTTTATCAGATTACTTTTATCATACCAACATGCACATGGTCCTTGGTGCAATACCTGGCCATACATCGCCCCTATTATATCCCTCACCACACAAACGACATTTGGAATGAGATCTTTACAAATTTAATTTCTATCTCTCCCTCCCCCTCCCTCCCCCTCCCTCCCCCTCCCTCCCCCTCCCTCCCCCTCCCTCCCCCTCCCTCCCCCTCCCTCCCCTCCCTCCCCCTCCCTCCCCCTCCCTCCACCCTCCCCCTTCCTCCCTCCTCCCCCTTCCTCCTCCCTCCTCCCTCCCCCTCTCTCCTTCCTCCTCCCTCCTCCCTTTCCCTGCTTTGTTTTGAGAACAGGGTACTAGGCTTTATCAGATTACTTTTATCAAATCATCATGCACATGGTGCTTGATGCAATACTTCTCATAAAACTCTGTATGAACCCGTACCTGGCCATCGCCCCTATCTTTACAAATATTACACAGTGACATAAAATGTGGAGTTATTAATCGCAGCATGGTTGCATACGTCACCAACATCAACATACTTGTGTCAATATTAGCACCCGGCCGTTGATGCCAAGCTCCCTGTCGTTGGAAATGGAATGCTGCCCTCTCTTGGTTTGTGGGAGACAAGGTAGATTGGTATGCTATCATGCGAAGAGCCAGCATACAATATTATACAAATAATACACAGCAGTGGGGGCATTAGTAAGAATTACCCACTCAAGGTACTGTTGGACCCCTTGGTCTAACACGCCCGAGGTGATAGCCGAGGGTGTTTGGACTGTTTTGAAGGTACCGAGTGTGGGTAATTTTACAAATGCCCGAACAAAATGATGCGTATTATTTGTTTTATAAGATGATCTGTTATTTGTTTTATTAAATTATGTTTTATAACATGATTTTACTGATGACTGGTCATAAGTTTTTACTAATGACCAGTCATTAGTAAAATAACATGTTATGCAAAATATATGCCTGGTCACGTGTACCCTCTCAACCAATCATTTGATTAGGATCCGCTTCATCCTCTTATAAAACAGAATATTATGAAAAGCCTAGGATTTTTGGTACATAGTCTGTTAGCTTCAGAAACATTTCAAGTCTCTCGGTTGTGATAATGATCAATGAAGCCTTTTGGCTATGCTTATTTCATCCTCCAATCACGACGCTTTTAATGGAGGGTTGTGTTACACATCTGCAGTGCTTTTTATCTGCTGAGTCAGTGATGTGGACCTAGCCATGATGATAGCTCACAAAACCTTTACTAGTCATGCCATCGTTTACAATTGTTGTGTCTACAACATTGATATTGTTCTTGATAACTTTGTGTGCTAATGGCTTAGCACTGATTACCAAATGAACCCTAGCAATAACTTTGGGGTAAAAAGTGCAAACTCGCCTCTGCATGAAGCTGATGTAGCCAAATTGGCACTTTTACAGCCTTGCACCACCGATATCGGAGTGTCGTATTTGAGCATAAACCCTAAGATGTATGAGCAAGTGTGAGGGAGTCTATGTGTATGCATGGACTTTACGACAACTACTTACCACTTTTAAATTTCTAATAGAAATGGAGGTTTATCTTTCTTTTCATCATAGTCACTGTGTATAAGTTACTACCTTTAAGGAGACCTTTAAAAAAGTTCACTAGAGGGCAAACGTTTGTGTAACATTTGTATCTTTATTTCTATTTGCATTTCAGTGAGTTAAAAAAAATCATTCCCGGTCGTTTCCATAAACCCAGTTTATAGGAATCATGATACTTCAAAGCATGACTGTAAAAGAAAATGATTGGTATCTAATGTATGTACCTGTGGATCCTTATCTGACAGTGTTTAGTACACGTAATTCACAGTAGCCTAGACTAAACATCCCAATGTTGTCTGATCAGCACGTTCGTTCGTATGCGGCAACCGACACTGATAGACTTTGCTTCAGTCTGCAAAGAATCCCACGATATCACCTGACTTCTAATGTGGGAGGGTTTCTGAACCCTCAGTGGCCAATAGGACGTGGCAATGTTTACCCGTTTTGAAATCAATCGGCGGGAATCAACAACATTCCGCCATATTTTGAGAGGGGAAAATTATTCTGAGACAATACAGAAGTTACAGGTTAATGACGTACGCGCATTAATTGGCATCATGCCAAAAGTGATGATTAAACAAGGAAGAGAAGTTACGTGTATCACCGAGTCGGCCAACATCGGGTATTTATTCTCCTGGTCTCGTGATATTTGTTTTGGGGGATTGGCAGAGGTTGGGTCCTACTTTATTAACTGTTTAGGTTGTGTGTACGGACACGTTGGCATTTCAAGTTAATGATTACCTGACTGAATGTAGGGGAAGTTTGGGTGAAGAGAAGTATGTGAATGATAAGTCAATGATAGCCAAGTACAAACAAAGGTTATGAGACCGAAAAAATGATGATGCAAGATTTGTTTTATTATTTTTTCTATATATTTTTGCTTAGGGTATACACGTTCAATCACCAATATTTCCTTTTATGAAACGAACAGGATTTTAATTCAGGAAATCCTTATTACAAGTCTTTACTAGCTGAAGATATTATTTAGATTTCTGTAAAAATGAAAATAAGTAGATGCATTAAAGATGATCCGAGGCCAAAAATGAAATAGACAAATTACATATCTACGGAGAGCTTGTTATTCATCGAATACAACAACACAAACTTCTTGAGATTTCATTGCCTATGGGAGGAGTAATAGCAATCGAAACCTTTGGAGAATCGAGGGGTGATTTTCATGACGGCGTTTCGTGTAGGCATCACAAACATTATGACCCAAGTCTGCATGCTAGCTACAGATTCCGGCCAGTTTAGTAATAATTACCTTCCAGAACATCCTAAAATGCTCTAAAATACTCTAAAATAACTAAAAATACTAAAATGATCAAATATACCTTCTTGATACAGAATAACTAATCCAAGGTCAACATTGAAGGTCATGTCATTGAATTTTAGGCGTTTTTTCCAGGACAATGCAATCCTTTTTCTAACCGTGTGTAAGTACGACAGCGCTAGCTGTGCCCATACTTTGGCGCCAGCAGCCTACCTGGCTACATGTAGCTACCCGTGACTTCCGCTTCTCTACACGAAACAACGTCATAAACTTATCAGCCGAGTGAATAACCATTGACTCGTAACTGGGAGGGGGCAGACAGTGAGGTGTTATTTCGACATAATTTAGGCAATATAACTATTTCACCTGCTCTTTTTCTTTTGTTCTTTTGTCTTTTCAGCTACTCTAGTAACATGGACTAAGGGTTACGACGCAGCTGGCGTGGAAGGAAAAGATGTCGTACCTCTTCTTGAAGCTGCCTGTAAGAGAAAGGTAAAAATAATAATGGTTTATTTATTCAAAAATATGCATCACAACACAGGGGCTGAATCATACAATATTTTTTTTAAGTATTTACACAATGAAAAAAATACTATATAAAATCATAATAATACAAGTAAACAATATGTAATTGTAAATTATTTATGAGTGTAATACCAACGAGCACATGTGAGTCTACCATGGAATGAGTACTGTAAACGCTGTTATTTTTGCGTGATTAATATTTTGCGCTGAGCGACCTCAAAACATATTCGCTGGTTCTTGAACTCGCATTGTACTCTTCACACACACATGGCCAATCCATTCAATGCATGTTAGGGCAGACACAACACACACCGTACGCACACTCCAAAATGCATTGGATCAAACAGGTACTAGTATTGCACGCAATTCAGCCTGTTCAAAACATGCATAAGAAATCGTGCTTATATTTTATAGTTCTAAAATTTACGCTTGCCGATCTTAGCGCGAAATCCGCGATTGTACCGCAAATATTTCTATTTCTACTTTTACAGTAGTATGTTTTAGATTGATGTAAAGGTGGAGGTTCAAAATAGTATAGTGTAATGTAAGTGAAGACTGCAGAAGGAAGAGTGCAGGCTCCATGTTTTGAAAAGGCAAATATAACTACTTGTAATATTTTTCTTGGTGTGTATTTATCCAATTACAAGAAAGGGCTAGTAAACTGTAAATTAGGTACCAAGTGTCTTACAGTTTTTAAGGCCCTGTCGGGTATTGCATCATTTCTTTTTCATTTTCTTTAAATACTCTGCAAATTGTGAAAAAATTGTATTGTTTTTGTTTTTTGCCTGTTTATGATTTTTGAGATATGATTGTGTCCCCTATTATTTCAGCATTTGTTTTTTGGTTCGTAGAGAAAAATTGTTGATTTTTGTTATCGTTAGTGTCAACCTTTTATTATGTTCTATTATTACTAATTAGTTGCATTATTTTTTTCTTCTTCAGGATGCGCTACTGTAATTCTCAGTAACAATGAATCATGTTTGATTTATACTGTGAATCCATTATTGGAGAAATGCCAAAATTATGTGCAAACATTCTTGAAATTTTGCCAAGTAATTTTTATAACCACCCTCTTCAACTTTGAAGAGGTAATGCTTCTCTTTTTAATGTATTCAATAATAATATTAAAATACTTATTTAGTTCCCTAAAATGAAACTATTCTACAGCTATTATACAAATATTGACTGCTCATGAGGATGATGGTGGGAACTATCACTCCCAAGGTGGTGTTCACACCGGTCCTTCTATCACCCCCGAGGCGAAGCCGAGGGGGTGATAGAAGGGCCGGTGTGAACACCACCGAGGGAGTGGTAGTTCCCACCATCATCCGATTACAGAGCAGTCCATATTTGTTTTATATACCTCATCCTTTTTATTGATTCATGATTAGGTCTAGCTGTAAGTCTAGATCTAGCACTAAAAACAGGAAACTAGATCAAGAGGAATTACTCACCAGAATAAGAAAAATCCAACATCAAGTCCAAGACAAGAGTATTGAATTCCTACGCGCTGCGCGTAACCGCGCGATTGCGGTAGCCTAGCAACTCAAAAATGTGTGTGCGCAACTAAGTCGCGGGAGGGGTTAGGGGTCCTATCCCGGGGTTTGATAGGCCCTATCAAACCCTCTGACGTAATGATACTTGATAGATCGAAATGCTCCTTGACATGTGATATAGTTTTGACCAATCAGTGAATGACAATCTATGTATGAGGTATATAATAAATATTATTGATTCAGAGTTTTGTGCCTCTATAAAGAGTACATGTACAAAGAGTGAAAAAATGTCACCAGGTCATTATAAGTACCATAAGTATTGAATTGGACTTGTATGTCCTCTTAGTTGGCTCAGAATCCTTTCCATGTCGCAGTATCATAATATTTGTTTATACTTCACAAGATGTTTTCACCCTAATCATGCCTAGTTTTAGGACTTAAATTTAAGACTAGGTGATTTTGGCTCGCATCCTTTTAACTCCTGTTTTTCTACAATTGTCAGCTTTCATTAAACAAAATCCTGGAGGAAATACTTCCATTTGACTCCCATCCTAACTTCTTTTAAATTTTGGTCTTTACTCTTTCATTTTGGGTACCGGTAGATTAAATATTCTATAACTCTTCCTGCAAAATAATCCAGTTTGTAAATACTACCTGCGCATGGGCAGATAAAGGTCATTTTTTCCCAAATTGTAAAAGTGCTGATGAAAGTTATGTAATCAGTATTCATTTATGTACAGACAGTACGTTTATCTGATACACAGGTGGAAGTATTATTCTCAAGAGGCAAACAAAAGGTATTCATGAAGCACCTCCATCACTTCGGCAGTGATTATTCTAAAATACATAAGTGGGACGTATCCATCGTGTAAAAGATCTGTGGATATTTTGATATTTGCTTATACTTTCCATGTTTATTACAATGTTCCCTCCTTTGTCTCATATTTCTTTGTAGAATGTACGAGTCGACATAGTAGCAGTGATCAATGATACGGTAGCAACTCAAATGGCTGGTGCTTTTAAGAATCATGACTGTGTTGTGGGTTTAATTCTTGGTAAGTTTTATAACCATTGAATTCAAATTTTCAGCTTCATACTGTGTGCTTACTGATGTGATAAGGCTTCATTTAAGCCTCTCTTGTTTCAAGTACTTTTATCTCTTCTCTTTGTAATATTTATTCTGCTGTAACATCATTTGCATGACTGTACTGTACTACCTCTGTTTCTAATATACTACTTCTACTACTTCTATACATATCTACCTCTGCTTCAGGTAATACTTATCAAGTTTTCATTCCGTTTCTACATCTACATTTATTCATGATCTTCTAAACCTTTTAAGCACTGTTATTCAATGACTCTTATTCCTCATATCACTTTTACTTCTACTACTTCTACATCTACCTCAGATCATAATTTGTTTACTTCTAATACTATCATATTAAACTGTTCTTCTAATTCTTGGTTACTTCAACAGCTACTTCTACTTCTGAAAATACATTTGATTATACTATACCATATTATATCAATATATGTGTCTTTTTTTTGTCCAGCTTGTACTATTTCTACATCTACCTCTGATCTTGATGCTAACTTTAGTTACAGTCATTAGAAATATATGTATACTTTTTTTTGGGGGGGGGGGAGGGGTATAAATTGCACAATTGTACACATTAGCCAGTTCAGGTATCAACAGAGAATTGTTGACAGTTTGTTACACCCACAGTCCACTGCAAGGAGAGCCCCGAATAGGCCAATTCAATTAACCAAGTAACTAAAAAATGTCATAATTAACTTGGCACTAACATATGTCTTATGTGCACCATCTCCCACAGGCACTGGCTGCAATGCATCGTACCTGGAATGTACGGAGAAAGTGGAGATGTACGAGGGACCTAAAGGACCAGACAAGTTTGTCATCCTCGACTGCGAGTGTGGAGCGTTCGGTGATAACGGGTGTCTGGAAGATATCAGGACCGACTTCGATCGAGACATTGACGGGAGGACGTTCAATCATGGAAAACAATTGTGAGTTATTTCATGGTTTTTTAAGGTATTGTTTAAATTTAGGCAATCCAAGCTTCATAACAGGTTTCAGTTTCAGTTTTTTTCCATTTCCACCAGAACAGTAATTTTGACAAGAAATCAGTTATATAATTAAATATTCAATAATATAATACATTTTACATGGTTTAAAGTTATAAAATACAAAGTATACATAAATATCCAGTATAAAGGTTGCTTTTGAGGGAAATACTGGTGATCATTAACACTTCATTCATAGCATTGAGAATTCAGATGAACAGGAGAGAAGTTGTGTACAGGTATGTTCAAAAATTCAGATAACCAAATTCAGGTACATACAGTTAACAACTAAATTGCTGATACCCTCCACATGCTTTGTCAATTTTTAAGCTGTGAAAAAAGGATTTGTTCCGATGCTTCTTGAGGATGTGACATATTAAAGCTTGCATATTAAATTATTCAACAAAGGCCCGAGTTCAGCCAGTTTACCTTTCTTTCTTGAGTTATCTAAATCCACCAAAATAATAAATTTACAAGGGGTGTGAATAATTTAGTTGTTTGCTGTATATGTATGTTCATTTTACCTTGTTGAATTCAGTATTGTTCAGTGAATTAAATGGAATGAACAATTCCAGTACAGAAATGTTATAAATTCACAGATTCTAATTGGAGCTGCACTTGACGTATACCAGTGATTTTATTTTTTCCTGATTTTTTGTTAACAATAGCTCTTTTAATCTAGAGCTTTCCAGCTCTGAAGTATTCTCCACTCCTTTGATTTTTTTCAATGAATGTTATCAAAATTACATATAATTCCTTTAATCTTTTCTTCCTATTTTGTATCTTGTAGTTATGAGAAGATGATAGCTGGCATGTACCTTGGGGAGATCCTTCGTCTTTCTATGATCCATTTAATCAATCAGAAAGTTATGTTTGGTGGGGTGCTTCCAAAGGCCCTCGAGAAGGAATGGAGCTTCGACACCAAGAATCTTACATATATTGAAAAGTAAGTATATACCACATGTCTTGCATATGTTGTTGAATAATATGTATGTATGCCTTATTTCATACCTAGCTTTTATGCTCCATAAATTTGTCCAGGCATTTCATTACATTTTTATCAAGTAATTAATATATGTATTATGACTTACCTTGATATATGAACCAAAAAGTATACATGTATGTTTATAGTCCATGGAATTCCTTATTTGCATCCAACATTAATCTGTTAACTACTGAATTCTCTAATTCCCTTAGACTGATTATAGGGCCCACCCGGTTCCAGAAGGCACTTGGCTATTTGCATATTCTCTGATGTCTTTTATCACATGGAAAACTTCCATCTCGTGCTTCAATTTAAATACAAGAAATCATGATTGTCTGGTGTAAGAAGTATGAATTTTTTTATTTTTTTTTAATAAAAAAATTAAAAATAAAAGTAATAAAAGGAATGTGGAGAATGGGGTATGAAATGTTATGTCCGATAAGTTCAGATAGAGAGGAAAATTATTTATTTCCAGTCCACCCCCCCCCCCCCTTAAATGAATAAACAATATTCTTTTTAATTCTTAGGAATGTTAAATGTAATGTAATCTTCTAAAATGTTTTGTTGTTGTCAGGGAATCAAATGAAATTTACTCCTTACTCCAGACATATATGATGACTTGCTTGTTTTGAGATGTTCTCATTAAAGAAGCATATGAAATCAACATATCTCCTGTATACATTTTATGAGATTTGTATCACATGTATACATATACCGGTAGTCACAAAATAAATATAAATGTTTGTCTTTATATCAACTAATTGGGTTCAAGCTTTGTCAGGTCTTCTCTTGCCCCTTTTTGAAAGGGTTTTTTTTTTCATGTAGAATTGCTTTTCAAGAGTAAATGAGCAAAACTTACGTTTGCACTGTTACCAAGTCATTTCAAGGCTACCAAGAGTTGAAAATTATACCTTTGATGAAAAAACAGAAAAAGGTATTAACTTTTCCAAAATTAGTGATTTTTTTTTCTTCAACATCATCAGCTCAAGCTAGGTTTTAATGTGAAAGGATTAGATGATATTCATGGTTTCTGTTAATGAATAAAGATTTAAGAAACTGCTCCATGCATCGATCATTTCAAGGCTACCAACAGTTGAAAATTATACCTTTGATGAAAAAACAGAAAAAGGTATTAACTTTTCCAAAATTAGTGATTTTTTTTTCTTCAACATCATCAGCTCAAGCTAGGTTTTAATGTGAAAGGATAAGATGATATTCATGGTTTCTGTTAATGAATAAAGATTTAAGAAACTGCTCCATGCATCGATCATTTGAAGGCTACCAACAGTTGAAAATCATACTTTTGACAAATTCCAAATGATATTGTCAACATCAGCTCAAGCTAGGTTTTAATGTGAATTCCTTTGTCCCTTTGTATTTTGTTTATTGACTTGTAGACTAAATATTTACTAATTCGTAGACTTGATAATCAGATAATAAAATTGAATGAATGTAATCCAAAGGATTTGGCTTAATGTTTTCATTCCTGTGCACTATAGTAGTATTAATGCTCCATGCATTTATGAGTGCCTTTGAAATATCAGCATGATGTCATGAAAACGCACACAGAACCATTATATTTGACCCCAAAACTCCCTATCCATTTTGTTTGCTTATTTGTAGACTAAATATTTACTCATTCGTAGACTTAATAATCAGATTATAAAATTGAATGAATGTAATTCAAAGGACTGGCTTATCTTTTCATTCATGTACACTATAGTACTATTACAGAGAGATGTGTGTGTTTGATAATGTCTGTTATACCTTATCCTTTCTATTTGATCATTTTGTAATATTAAAGGCAATACTGAATGTTGTAGTAGATCATGCTTGTAGCAATTAATTTTTTAAGGCATCATGGTTCTGAGACCAGTAAAATCTTCAATTTCTTTTATTAAAAAACAACACTATATTGAACTACCGGTAGTCTATATGTCCAACTTCAAAGCATTGCCCCCACCTCCCAACCCGATCCACCACTGATCTACCCACCAGGAAGTTCAAAATCTACCAATGAACCAGATTTATAATGAGGCACACAAAGTCTACACTATTAAGATTAATATCACAATTAATATATCATTAAGTCTGTACCCCGTGCCTCTGATTCAAGTTTCAAGTTTATTTTGATTGGTGATGCGTTGCACGTAATTACCAGATAAAGTAAACAAAATCAAATTAATATAGCATTAGAGCTTATGATATCATCAGGTATGTAAATATTAACCGGACATTCATCTCTCTCTCTGTGCAATCAAATGAAGTGTGTACTTTAATTTATGATGGGCATAATTCCCTCTTATCTCTTAGATGTATGAGTTTGGCAACTAGTACCTCTACCAATGGTAGGATTGCTGGGCATTGAAGGGAATGGGATTTTTATGCTAAATTGTATACATCAGTTCTAATAAAAATGATTACTAAATGCGAGATGTGAGTTATGCGGCTTATGCCAAAATCAAATTGTAACCTGTGGATTTAAATTTTCATCACTAATTTGCTTGAAATTCAAATTAGCATTCTCTAATACTACATAGAATATAAAATCCAAACTATTAAAAGCCACTGAATATGGTGAGGGGTGGGAAAGGGGCCTAACGTCTTTTTTCAAGTTCCTTTTCCACTTTCCTTTCATTTTTGTGGGGTTTGTGTCATCCCGATGCCCCCCCCCCCCCCTCGCTCCCAACTACCCTCTTGTAGCTTTACCACTGTCTTCATCCAATAAAGTGGCACCATTATCAAAAGGTGAATTGGAAGACATTGGCCTCTCATGTTACCTCAGCTCCATATTCTTTGGTGAATTCCCCGCTATCTTTACGGAGAAGAAAAAACTGCAAAAAGTAAACATGAAATGAATACCTTCATATCATAAAGGAAAGATAATTCTACTTTGATGTTAGTCAGTCATTCACACTGGCATTTAAAGTCATGAACCGGTATTAAAAAGAATTTTCTTTTTATCTCTATAAATTATGTTGGAAGGTGTGTGTTAAGTTATTGTCGACCTTCCTTCTTATTGTAGCTCTTGAATTTGTATTATTATTCTCTCTCTCTCTCTCTCTCTCTCTCTCTCTCTCTCTCTCTCTCTTCTATTCCTCTCTACCCTTTTCTATCATATACATGTATGTACTTGCTATCACTGGCTTGTTACTTGCTTTTTCTCTATCTTTGTCTCAGTCTTTCAATGCCTTTTCCTTCTTTGTTTGTCTCTCTTTCCATCTGTCCCTCAATATCCCCCTTGATTACCTTTTTCCATCTTTCTTTTTACTGTCTCTATTTCTTTGTCTGCTCGCTAAAGAAAGTGACCTCCAAATTTTTTATTATTTTTGATTTTGTGCCAAGAGCGTTTTCTTTGTGTCAAGTGCAGCAGGTCAGTTTATGGTAGTTATCATCCAAAAAAGTATTACCTTTGTCCGAGCACTTGACCATGCAGATGATTTCCTCAAAGATAGGAAGGGTGTACGACACTTGCTGTGGCGACAATTGTTCCACAGTCATTTACTTACTCGAGCCAAAGTCTTACCGGTAACTTCAACCTTGAACTGAACCTAACCCCAATTCTTAGGTTACTGTATAACCCAGCCTCTATTCAATAGTCTCCCTAAAACTGACGTGATCTTTGTTTGAACCTGTGACCAGATGGACTTCAAAACATGTTTACTTTTAAGATATCATCAGTGATGAAACAATAGAAACGTTAAGACATGGCTTCAGCGTTGATCGTTCCAGAATCATTTACCTACCTGTATACTTACTAAAGTCTTAATTTCAACCTTGGACCAAAACTAACCCTAACCCTAACCCTATATCTGACATGATAAAGCCTAGAGCAGTTTTTGCATGAGCAAATGTCTGTGCTCAAAAGAACATGTTCATATTCTGCTCCTCAACAAAATCTGACCCAAGTCATAAAATAAGTAGATTTGAAAACCTTTTAAAAAAAATCGAGTTTTAATTACCATTTTACCATATGTTATGATTGTTGGCTTTATCTTCTTAGTAATTCTTAATTCTCTACCTTTATTTCTTATCATAGAAAGCTATTTTGTGCTGAACAAACTTTGGCAATTAATCTAACACAGATTCTTCATAGGGAAAATACAAACTATTGAGAGGGCAATGAATAGGTCCATATTGACGTCTCTACTCTTGGTTAATGAGGGCAAATAAGACCTTATTTCATCATAAATCTATACTTTTTCTTTCCATCTCAGCGATAAAACTGAAGACTTATCTGGGACGATAAAGATCCTCCAGAGCTTTGATCTTCAACCCACCGCAGCTGAGCTTCAGATCATCCGAGCGCTCTCCCGTTCCATCTGGACCCGTGCGTCCAGACTGATCGCCTCGGGGATCTCCCAGATAGCGCGGCGCATCAACAAACCCAGCATCACTGTGGCCGTGGACGGCTCCCTCTATCTCCACTTCCACCAGTTCCGGGAGCTGATGGTGTCTGAGATCAAGGAGTTGGTGCCCCAGTACGATGTCAAGTTCCATCACGCGGAGGACGGCAGCGGCATTGGAGGAGCTGTGACGGCAGCGGTAGCTGTGCGACAGAGCAGGAGAGCGCAGAATGGACTACCGCCGACACCCTTCCAGAATGGACAACCCACAGCGCCCTTCCAGAATGGACTACCGCCGACACCCTTCCAGAATGGACAACCCACAGCGCCCTTCCAGAATGGAAAACCCACAGAGCCCTTCCAAAATGAACAACCCACAGCACCCTTCATGAATGGGGATTGTGTATGAGCCTGGGATTGTGCATCGATCATTCAGGGAATGGATAGAACTGGATCAATGCCTTCCTGTCAAGAGGCTACATTTATTTCCAAACATCTGAAGCGAAATCATCAAAAACTTCGCTCTTCGATCTCTCAAGGACTGTTCTCTTGATGAGTTTCTTTCTTCAATACAACCATCGGCTGGATCGTAAGGTGGTACGGTCACTGAGGATATCTTGTGCTCTCAACATGCATGGACTCCTTATTCAGAACACAGACTCGTAAGTCTTTACTGTCTCTTGACTTCAAACTATTCTTGTTTCTATAAGCAAGGACATCGGGCTTTATGATGAACAGATGTAATATTTGAAAGCCTAATTCACTCTGTGCTTCCCTTTTTCTCTGTCACAAGATTGTGCATTGTTAAGAAGTACGAACATGATACTGTTCTTTCTTTTTTCTTTTTTCATATTTTATTAAGATCTTTTTTTACCTTTACCAGAATTGAACCTTTCTCTTTAAATGACCTGTTCTTTGCCTTTTTCTCTCTTTTCTGTGTCTCTATGACCACCTTTTTCATCTTTTATGAATCCCTCTTCTTGTACATCTAGTCTTATCTTTCAGGCTGCATTGAATGGCATTATAGTGACATACAACCTTCATATAGATGAGTATTCTAAAGTTGTCTTTGAAGACTGGTCAATGATAAATTTTGTAGGTAATGTCACTTATCTTTGCGTCTGAACGAGTTGTTTGATCTGTAATGACCTTTGTAGTGTGATGTTTTCTGTTGGCTATCTTGTGATTCCTTGTAAACGATTGTTTTGCTCAGTCCGCTGACCTTCATACAAAGTCCATTTCTTATCAGTTACATGTAGGTGACCTTAGCTCAATATGCCCTTCAGAATAGATGACTTGTCCTTAATCTTTGAATTCTGGTTATACTAATAATGAAAGATAATTATAATAATTATGGTAATACTAATAATGATAAGGATAATAATGATGATGATAACAACAACAATAATAATAATAATGATGATGATGATGATAAACTATATCATAGCTTTATATATATATATATATATATATATATATATATATATATATATATATATATATATATTGAAAAGAGACAGGATTTAAAGCAAAATGGTTTGAGGAATTAGCTGATTTGATGAACACAGAGATACTGTTCTACAGAACTAAGTTTTAAGAGCAACTAGCCAAAATGTCATATTAAATGTTTATCATACCCATGTAGTAAATCTTTTGTTTTCGAATAGCAGAGCATAGATATATTAAAAAGATTTTTAAATCAGGAACAATGGAAAGTACAAGTCGTCGCTGTTTTCACGAAGTGACGGTAGTGAAAAAAAATTGCATTCACTTTGCGTTACGATTTTCCTCACTACCGTCACTTCGTGAAAACAAGGACGAAGTGTAGTAATCTGTTGCTCATTCAAACCATCTGGGTTTTTATCTTTCTTTGTACATTTTCTATATACAGATATCACTTATTTGAATTAAAGTATATTTTTTCAAAAAAAGTAAGGATTTTTAATATTCTGTCAGACCTTTTTTTGTCATAGCTAGTATTCAAGATTACGCACATGTCTCGCTTTTGAGTAATAACATAGAATTTGTTTTTTATGAAGCATTAGATGGCTTCTATATGAAAGTTGTAATTCATAATTGCATCTTCTAAAAATGTTATACCAGTGAATGTGCTATTAAATAAACTGTAAGTTAGTGTTTTAACAAGTTTTAGGGTGGGCTTGTAAGTTAGTGGGATAAGATTCCTCCGCCGCTTTCCAGATTTCTAGATTGGGAACAAAAAACAAAACAAAAAAAAAACTTTCAGATTATCATTAATTGTACATCTAGCATTGACCTCACTACCTCAGCAGCACTACAGTGTATCTCTCATCTGAAAAACGTTATAGAGTCCCTAGTTTGCAAGGAAAACATGTCCTTTTATGTAATATATTCTAAAGTTTTCTGCAGAATTTAATCTTCTTTTTTTTCTTCATTAGTGTCAAAATGCTGCTGGAAATGTCTTCCTTCTTTACAAAGAAGAGATGGTTTTAATTATCTACTTAATTGTTGCCTATCAAGTACCTTTTAAGTACTTTATTCAGTTGTTATTTGAAGCCAGAAGTTTGTATTTAACTCTTTATATGCCACACAAGTAATCTACCTGCACCACATTGTATTTATCATGGGATAGAGTTAAAGATTTGTTAACAGTTTCCATTATAATAGCCTTGGTGTGTTTGTTTTCTGAGTTCGTCTTTTGTCCGTTTCAGTAGAGATAACATTCACGATAATTCACTGGCTTAGTACCGGAAGGGCCTTAACTCTCCTTTAAAGTGATATTACTGCAAACTACAGTTAACAACTAAACTATTCATACCCCATCTAAATTTGATGCTCTTTGTGTATTTTGGATCTCTAGAACGAAAGGCGGACTGGTTGAATTAGGCCCTTTGTTGGATACTTTAAAACCTAAGCTTTGATATGTCACATTCTCAAGAAACATAAATCGGGAAAAATCTTTTTTTTTCACATACAACTTAAAAAACTACAAAAATTGGTAAGGGTATGAATGATTTGGTTGTTAACTGTATATATGTGTTGAATATTATCACAGAAAACCGATATTGTTTTTGGACTGTAAATACAGTTATTGAAGAGGTGGGTAAAATTGATAGACAAGGATGGAGTGGGGATTCTTGGAAGAGAGCAAGATCGAAACTATTTTCGAAAAAATCAATTCAAGGACAATTTGAGTACCCTGTTTTACATCCCATAAAAATCATGTTTGGATTACAAAATAACTCTAGTCATGTTTGCACATATCAATCAAAATTGAAACAACGTATTAATTTGTTGTTTTGTTTTGTACAGTTGTGTAAACTGTATAATCCAGGTGCTATAAGAACAGGAGGAAGTTTATAACATATAAATATGTGTACATACATGCTGAGATATATACAGTGAACATTTAAAGGATGTTGTATTTCTGCTTTCACTTACATGTTACCCATTACTTATTGTTCTATGTAGACGACACAAGGGTTATTTTTGTTTTCCGCAGCGTTTTTTTAGGTGGTTTACTGCATCATGTGAATGCAGTTTTATGAAGAGCAATCACTGTCTGTAATATACATAGTATTGTTGTATCGTTATTGTATCATCATGTTGAAAAGTACACAAAAGTTTGGGGGAAAAGGCCAAGATTGAAGAATAATATTCCATGTAAGAAAATCTTATAATGTGATTTGTATTGTATGGATCGGATGTCATCATTATGAATTGAGCTGTTTGAAAGGTTTGCCTCTTGAAAATATATTCAAGAATTAATGTTTTTAATGTTTACTACCCGGTATTTACATGTTTATCAATGCAAAAACATATATGCCATGTTCCAGAGTTGTTTACCTGGTGATATAATGTTGCAGGACTATCACTGCTTTTAAATTTTAAGAAATGTTCATGAAAGGAAATTCTCTTGAAATTTATAGACCCTTTAATTGTTGTTGACCATGTTTCGACTACAGAAGATAATTCATAGTGATCAAAACTTTATAATGAACTCAAAAGTATAATGATGTTCTAGGTGACCTCTGCATGAACAAAGGTCAATACTTGCATTTCTCAGTCTACATGCAATTACACGAGGTAGTAACAGTGTTAACAAAGAATTTTGTTATGGGGGTAAAAATATTCAGATAGGTTTGTGGGGCTAAGAACAAAACACTGCCTTTAAGGGCAAGTCCACTCTAAAAAAGCAGAAAAATCAGACAAACCAATCAAAAAGGGTTTGAGCAAAATTGAATAACTAATAAGAAAGTTGTGAATTTTTGAAAAAGTATGTAAAACAAACCATGGAACAATGGAAATCACTACATAAATTGCCAATTTGGTTATCAGTTTGTGACGTCATGTCACTATTTATCAATATATATTTTAATCCCAGTAACAGCATTCAGATGAGTTTGTGGGGCTAAGAAAGAACCACTGCCTTAAATCTACCTCTGGTATAATTCAGTAAAAAGAACTGAGAATGACTACCATGGTTGGCTCCTTTTTGTTAAAACATGAAGTTGAAACATTAAAAATACATTATACTGTATTCATTGATATATACTAGGGAGACAAACGAACTGGAGTGTAATGGAAAGATTTATGTACCAGTACATTTTAGTTGTTCTCATTAGTGCTCTAATTTTATATAAATATGTGTTATTTTTACCACAAATATAATCTTGTGGAACTGTTTTAGATTCCAATTTTAACCAATGATGTCTATAAATGATTCTTCTAACTAAAAAATGATCTTGCCAAATTAATATGATTGCCTTGAAATATCTGCCAAAAATTTGAAGGAAGAGATATAATAATATAATGTGTGCCTCAATGAGTATTTTATGAATGTCATGTTGATTCTTATCTTTATATCAAGTTCAAATCAACATGTATTCTGATCAGGAATGTTTATCTACGATTGTCTATATGCTGGTATATGTATACGGCTAGATTTTACCTGATTCATGCAGGTTTTTGAATAAAATATTGCATTGTCATTATTCAACTTGAAACGTTGGTCTTGTGTGTTTATTTGTTTTCTTTGAGCATTGCTAAAGATTGAGTCACTGAAATGATACACTGTATAGATGTACACATCTATTCCATTTCTTAGTTTCATGGTCATAAAAAGTACTAGATACAATTATAATACAAGAATCATGGAGAATTTAGCTCTTATAAATTCGAACTTTCAAAGATAGTAATGAAAATTGAGCTATTTCCACCATTTTGATATACACTGTCGCTCATAAAGGTGGAATATTTTTTTTTAATCCCAATTTATGGAATTATTTTAAAGATAATTTAAAAATAATAGATCTAGATAATAGAATACATTCTCAGATTTTATTGAATAATAATTTGCCAATGTGTGTTTTGCGTGACTGCTAAAGCATGTGTATGCTACTATGCTTATCAAATAGGGGACCTATGCCCTTAAGTCATAAATGACAGTAATGAGGATTAATGCCCCACAAAAGGGCACTAATGTAGCACATCGACACGGTTTTGATCCTGGGGCCTCACAGTTACGAGGCCATTGCTTTGTCACTGAACCATGACTGTACGCAGCGGGGGCTAGGGTAGGGGGCGGTTTCCATAAATAAAATAAAAAACAGAAAATGCAATAAATATTCGATAATTTATTGCATTTTACCCCGGGTCCCAACATAAAAAATATTCTGTGTGCCCATGCCTTGAACCATAATGCATGGCCGTCCAGAGGATTTTTTTATGTTGGGGACCGGGGTAAAATGCAATAAATTATTGAAAATTTATTGCATTTTCTGTGTACAGTCATGGTTCAGTGACAAAACAATGGCCTCGTAACTGTGAGGCCCCATGATCAAAACTGTTACTCTGTTACTCTGTTTTTTTACATTTGTAATATAATCTAGCATTGTCTTATAGGACTTTGGGAACTGGAAGATAACTCCAGATTTGAATGAGAGGAAATCTTTCATTTCAACCTTTTTTATTTTTGTTTGTTGTTTCTCATGCTTAATGAATCTAAACAGAAAGGATCAGGATGAACTCCACTGATCAAGAGTATTATAGACTTCCATAAGCTGTTTATTTTTGTTGCTGGTTTATATGCATAAGTGTAATTAAATGTTACGCTATCTGTTCAATTAAGAACTAAAAGTGCAACTTTACAGTTAGTAAGAAGCAGACATTGAAGAAATGCTTGAAAGTTCTGTTACTCTGTTTTTTGCATTTGTAATATAATCTAGCATTGTCTTATAGGTGAGAGTAAATCGTTTACTTCTAGTCTTCTGTTTTCAAGTCAAGTTTGGAAATTGCTTAATGATGCTGTTACTATGTTTTTCTTTACTCCTGTTTTATATGTATCAAGATGATTAAACAGCATAAACTTCCTTATAGGGAAGGAAAAGGAAGAGAAACCATTTTTCTTGATGTAGTTTTTTTTACCTGATAATCGAGTTCACCATTATTATGATGTATTGAACATGTATAAGGTCATTTACAGTTCATTGTATGACCACCACCTATGAATCTCAAATATTTCTGGTTCTTCTACATCATGGTCAATGACATTCCTCGGTAATCGACATTGAATTCCAGGTGCTTTGTTTGACTTGGTATGTCTGTGAGTTGGGTATTCTTTTGTGCTCACATACATGTACATGTACCATGTACTTGATTCCAGCCTGCAATTTCTTAATGTTCTGGATGTACAGGTCCATACACCTAAAGTATCACGTTATAAATGGTTATGTTGGGCACCGAGAGGTCTCCTCCTCTGTGAAAAGAAAAGACTCGTTCTCTCTCTCGCTCTTTCTCTCTCTCTCTTTCTCTCTCTCTCTCTCCCTCTCTCCCTCTATTTCTTTCCGCCATCTTTATTTATGCTAATTTAATATGTTAATTAACTTATATTTTCTTAAGCAAACAGCCTTTATTAATTTTGTATTTTCTCTTGCTGTTCTTCTACTTTGAATTTAGGACCTAAGCAGGTTAATCCTAAACTGAAATCGATACCTATTTTGGGGATGCACATTGTAGTCCTCAAATGGATGACAAATGTATTAAATTTAATTGTCTTTGTTTTTTTCTGTTTGGGTTTGTCCTCCCCCCCATGTTTGTTATTTGTAGTTATTATGTGTTCTGCAGCTGGCCAGCCGTGTTTAATTACTACCACTTTTTGCAATGTACTGATATTCCTACACTTTTCTGAACGTAATGATGACTGACTTACCTTTTGCTGAAACAAGTGATATTGATTTAGACATATTATTTCACACTTTGCATAATGTTGATTTAACTTCCTCATCTGACGAACGTTATGAGAAACGTATTTCAGATACCCTCAATAGTAAATTCGATGAAATGTTACTTCAGTTTGATCCTAATGATATTCATTATGTAAGAGAATCTCAATACCTTACTCAAAACCAGTTTATTCAAAATGTTAAAAGCACATCAAAATGTGATTTAAATTTCTTGAACCTGAATATTCGTAGCCTGAACAAAAATTTTGAGCAGTTAACTTTATTGCTGGACAATATTGATCTGTGTAACTTTATTATCGGTCTCACAGAAACATGGTTACAAGACCAGCCTCATTCCCTTTTTTCTCTTTCTCAACATAACCTCATATTTAATAACCGTACGAATAAAAGAGGTGGAGGCGTTGCAATGGGGTCTATTCGCTATTCATAAGGACCGCTATTCATAAGGTCCGCTATTCATAAGGACCGCTATTCATAACGTGTAAATTCCCGTACTTCCGGGTCCGCTATTCATAATGGCAAAAGAGGGTCACTATTCATAATGAAATAAGGTTCGTTAATCATAAGGACCGCTATTCATAACGTGAGATGAGGGTCGCTATTCATAATTCATATTAAGGGTCATTAATCATAAGGACCGCTATTCATAATATGAAATCAGGGTCGCTATTCATAATACGACGAGAGGGTCGCTATTCATAATACGAAATAAGGTTCATTACTTATAAGGGTCGCTATTCATAACACGGGAAGAGGGTCGCTATTCATAATACGAAATGAGGGTCGCTATTCATAATAGGAGAAGAGGGTCGCTATTCATAATAGGAGAAGAGGGTCGCTATTCATAATAGGAAATGAGGGTCGCTATTCATAATAGGAGAAGAGGGTCGCTATTCATAATAGGAAATGAGGGTCGCTATTCATAATAAGAGAAGAGGGTCGCTATTCATAATAGGAGAAGAGGGTCGCTATTCATAATAGGAAATGAGGGTCGCTATTCATAATAGGAGAAGAGGGTCGCTATTCATAATAGGAGAAGAGGGTCGCTATTCATAAAAGGAGAAGAGGGTCGCTATTCATAAAAGGAGAAGAGGGTCGCTATTCATAATAGGAGAAGAGGGTCGCTATTCATAATACGAAATGAGGTTCGCTATTCATAATAGGAGAAGAGGGTCGCTATTCATAAAAGGAGAAGAGGGTCGCTATTCATAATAGGAGAAGAGGGTCGCTATTCATAATACGAAATGAGGTTCGCTATTCATAATAGGAGAAGAGGGTCGCTATTCATAATAGGAGAAGAGGGTCGCTATTCATAATAGGAGAAGAGGGTCGCTATTCATAATAGGAAATGAGGGTCGCTATTCATAATAGGAGAAGAGGGTCGCTATTCATAATAGAAGAAGAGGGTCGCTATTCATAATAGGAGAAGAGGGTCGCTATTCATAATAGGAGAAGAGGGTCGCTATTCATAATAGGAGTAAGGGGTAGAAAGATATATAACGGAAAGAACGTACATATTGGGCTTAGGGATTCCTAGAGTGCATAATGTCAGCATTCAACATTGCAAAGTCTCGCTTGGTCGCTACCCCCCCCCCCCCCCCCTCGCCCAATAACACAAAACTATGTATGATATGACACTCGGCCCACGCTCCCGGCCGTGATTTATCCATGGTTGTTGCAATAATTTTTGTTCTTTACTATTTCTACTAACATTATTGTGTGCTATCACAATCATGATTGTTTCATTTTCCCTTTAAGGCAGGCGCGTAGAGTCGAGAATGGAACAACGAATCGTCTTCTTTCTCTAATAATTTCATTAAACTATGAAAGGTCAAAGCTTCCGCGCTTCGCGCGGGAGGGGGTGGGGAAACTCAAATCAGACAAAGAAAAAGGCTCGAGAATGGTACAACGAATCGCGGTTGTGGGTGGGAACTGAATTCAGACAAGGATTAATAATCGAGAATGGTACAACAAATCCTTTTCTTTCTCTAATAATTTAATGAAACATCAAAGCTTCCACGTTTTGCGCGGGAGGGGGGAAACTGAATTCAGACAAGGATTAAGAGTCGAGAATGGAACAACGAATCATCTTCTTTCTCTAATAATTGCATTAAACAATGAAAGGTCGAAGCTTACGCGCTTTGCGCAAGAGGGGGGAATAGAATTCAGACAATTATTAAGAGTCGAGAACGGTACAACAAATCGTAATTTTTCTCTAATAATTAATGAAAAGTAAAAGCGAGGGGGAAAACTGAATTCAGACAAGGATTAAGAGTCGAGAATGGTACAATAAATCGTCTTCTTTTTCTAATAATTAATGAAAGTTCAAAGCTTTCGCGCGTAATGGGTGGGGGAGGGGAGGGGGGGGGGGACAGCAAGCTGCCCGAATATGAAGTTTGGATATCTTTTCTCGTTTATCTTGGTGATAAATAACACTTTCACAAAAAACATATAATGCTCAAATTTTTGCTCGCGCTCGTTTCGCTCACAAGCAGAATTGTGAACTAGAAAATTACCTTTTCGGGCAAGAGGCTTTAGCCCCCCCCCCCCCGATGAAAATGTCAAAAAAATGTATATCTTAAAAACAGGGAATGTTGATATCGGACAAGAGACGTGAAGTGAGCTTGCACCCCTTTCCAAAATTGTTCCTGCTTCTAGGTACCCGTATCGTGCTTCTAATATGACCTTGTCAGTATTGGTATGTTGAGTTGAAAAAACGTTCTGCGCATTTTTCAAATTTCCGTCCCCCCCCCCCACAAATTGGAAAATTCTGGATCCGCGCCGGGGCGTACTGATGAGGGGGGGGGGGGGGCTCGGGGGATCGGTAGATACTGGGCTTAGGTCCAATTGTCAGGTCCAATTCCGCTCAGTAATTTGTAGGTCCATAAGTCCTAATAAAAATTACTTTCTACAAAAACATTATTGTCGTATAAACAATTACTAGTTTCTTAAATAGCAAGCTAAAATGGATAATGGGCCTGCTTGGCGTACTTAATATCTCAGTGGCGTAGCCTGAATAAGATCAGTCGGGGGCAGGGTGGTGGGGCAAGATTTCCAACAAGGAGGAAAATTTACGATAGGATTACATGTGTGTTATGTTTTACTTTTTTTTCGTCACCACATGAGCGGGGGTTGGCTCTATATAATTATCAAAGATAACAGATGAAATATAATTACTTTAAAAAGAGACAACTATTCAGGGCTATATATCGCCCCCCCCCCCCCTTCAGGACCAGGAACGTAGCCGAGGGGGGGGGGGGGGGGCGTATTATGAATAGCGAACCTCATTTCGTATCATGAATAGCGACCGTCTACTCCTATTATGAATAGCGACCCTCATTTCTTTTTTATGAATAGCGACCCTAATTTCGTGTTATGAATAGCGATCCTCATTTCGTATTATGAATAGCAACCCTCTACTCCTATTATGAATAGCGACCCTCATTTCTTATTATGAATAGCGACCCTCAGTTCGTATTATGAATAGCAACCCTCTACTCCTATTATGAATAGCGACCCTCATTTCTTATTATGAATAGCGACCCTCATTTCGTATTATGAATAGCAACCCTCATTTCATATTATGAATAGCGACCATTATTTCTTATTATGAATAGCGACCCCCTACTCCTATTATGAATAGCGACCCTCTTCTCCTATTATGAATAGCGTGCCCCTGCTCCTATTATGAATAGCGACCCTCATTTCCTATTATGAATAGCGACCCTCATTTCGTATTATGAATAGCGACCCTCTACTCTTATTATGAATAGCGACCCTCTTCTTCTATTATGAATAGCGACCCTCATTTCTTATTATGAATAGCGACCCTCTACTCCTATTATGAATAGCGACCCTCTTCTTCTATTATGAACAGCGACCCTCTTCTCCTTTTATGAATAGCGACCCTATTCTCCTATTATGAATAGCGACCCTCTTCTTCTATTATGAATAGCGACCCTCTTCTCCTATTATGAATAGCGACCCTCTTCTTCTATTATGAATAGCGACCCTCTTCTCCTATTATGAATAGCGACCCTCATTTCTTATTATGAATAGCGACCCTCTACTCCTATTATGAATAGCGACCCTCTTCTTCTATTATGAATAGCGACCCTCTTCTTCTATTATGAATAGCGACCCTCTTCTTCTATTATGAATAGCGACCCTCATTTCTTATTATGAATAGCGACCCTCATTTCCTATTATGAATAGCGACCCTCTTCTTCTATTATGAATAGCGACCCTCTTCTCCTTTTATGAATAGCGACCCTCATTTCTTATTATGAATAATGACCCTTATGAATAATAACCCTTATGAATAACGACCCTCATTTTGCATTATGAATAGCGACCCTCATTTCGTATTATGAATAGCGACCCTCATTTCGTATTCTGAATAGCGACCCTCTTTCTGTGTTATGAATACCGACCCTTTTGTAATATTATGAATAGGGACCCTTATGAATAACGACCCCGATTTCCTATTATGAATAGCGACCCTCTTTTAATATTATGAATACCGACCCTCTTCTTTGATTATGAATAGCGGTCCTTATGAATAATGACCCTTATGAATAATGACCCTTTTCTCCAATTATGAAAAGCGGACCTTATGAATAGCGGTCCTTATGAATAATGGACCTTATGAATAGCGGACCTTATGAATAGCGGTCCTTATGAATAGCGACATTGACCCGTTGCAATGTATGTTCCAGACCATCTAAATTTTAAAGTACTTTCTGATATAAACACAATGAATCTGGCAATGGAAGTGGTCTTTATCGAATTAGTCTTACAAAACAAGAAAAATATCGTAGTTGGTACTATTTATCGTCCCCCGTCTTCAAATCACAACGAATTCTTAGTTGAAATGCAGCATTTACTTGTTCACCCCCTTCTTCAAAATAAACATTGCATCATTATGGGAGATTTCAATGTTGATTTGTTAAAATGTAATGATAATCAGTTCTCTCATGATTTTCTGGATACCTTACTTTCGTATTCTTTTGTTCCAGTAATATCAAAACCCACGCGGTTATCCACTCATTCGTGTACTCTCATCGATAATATATTTGTAAATGTTGATCATTTACAAACTGAATCTGGCATCATACTGTCTGACATATCAGATCACTGTCCAGTTTATTGCAAAATTCAAAGTTTATTTAATCTTGCTAAATCACCTCCCTCGTCAAAAATAGTAAGGAAATTTACAGCTTCCAAAATTGATAAATTAAAGGGAAAGCTGGGATCGATCGATTGGGCAGAAGTTTTGGCTCATATTGATGTTAATGTATCTTACAACAATTTTATCCACGTTCTAAAAATAGCTCTTGACGAATGTATTCCTCTAGAGAGATGCAAATTTTCCAGTTATAGACATGAACCACGTAATCCTTGGGTCTCTAAATCTTTATTAAGATCTATTAATAGGAAAAATAACTTGTATTATAAATTTCGTGCGAATCCCAAACCTAAACTTCGTGAAAAATATGTTAAATATAAAAACACTTTGACAAAGATTATGCGATTAGAGAAACAGAGATATTATTGTACCCAGTTTGAAAAAAAGAAATCCAACATAAAGGAAACATGGGGAGTTATTAATAAGGCATTGAACAAAAAGAGTGGGAAAAAAAGCATAAAACAAATCCGAGAGGATAATAAAACCATCAATGATGAAGAATCTATTGCTAATCACTTTAATGATTACTTCTCAAACATTGGACCCAATCTTGCCAAGAAAATTCCTGTTGTCGGAAAACCCTTTCATTCTTTTTTGAATAACAAAAATCAGAATTCTATATTTTTTAGTCCAACCAACGCATCTGAAATTCTAAAACTTGTTAAAAATTTCAAAGAAAAAAGAAGTGCGGGTCATGATGAAGTCAGTAACTTTTTATTGATCAATATTATACACGAAATAGTTGTTCCCCTAGAACACATATTTAATCTTTCCATGTCTCAGGGTGTAGTTCCCGATGCCATGAAACTTGCAAAAGTTGTTCCGATTTTTAAAAAGGGTGACCCCTTAGATTCATGTAATTACAGGCCCATATCTCTCCTGTCTTCCATCTCTAAAGTGTTAGAAAAACTCATCTATGATCGCACAGTAGCTTTTTTAGTTAGTAATAATATATTCTCCGACTCACAGTTTGGCTTCAGACAAAAACATTCGACTGTTCATGCTATTTTACATTTCATTAATCATGTTACTTCTGCAATTGATGAACACTCTCATACCCTTGGGATGTTTCTGGACCTCTCCAAGGCCTTTGACACAATCGACCATCAAATTCTACTATACAAACTTTCACACTATGGTATACGTGGAAGGGCCTTGGAGTGGTTCGAAAGCTACCTCAAGGGTAGGAAACAATACGTATCAATAAATGAAGCAGACTCGGCCTTTCAACAGTTAATTTGTGGAGTGCCACAAGGATCCCTTCTGGGGCCTCTTCTATTTATATTGTATATGAATGACTTTCAAAACTCATCCAATGTTTTGTCGTTTATATTATTTGCTGATGATTCTTCTGTGTTTTTCTCACACAAAAACCCCAATTCACTACTTGAAACCGTAAATCTTGAAATGAAACTTGTTGAAGAGTGGATTTGTGCCAACAAACTTTCCTTGAACTTAAATAAAACTCAATGTATGCTCTTCAGCAACTCTATTTCGGGATTGCCTGGCAATGTTTACATCAATGATACAATTATACACTTAGTTGATTCATCAAAATTCCTTGGTTTTATAATTGACAATAAACTTTCTTGGAAAGAACATAACTTACAATTGAGTAAAACTCTATCAAGGAACATTGGAATAATCAATAAATTAAAAATGTCTTTTCCTAAGTATATTTTGAAAAGTTTGTACTCGACGCTTATCTTGCCTTATCTTAACTATGGCATACTTGCATGGGGGAATTCATTTAATTACCAGTTGGACAAATTATTGATACTTCAAAAACGCGTCATACGAATAATCTGCCACACTAATAGGTTAAGCCACACTAATAGTTTATTTTTAGAAAATAAAATATTGAAAGTTCATGACCTGTATAATTTCTTTTTAGGCTGTTTTATGTTTAGATTAAATTCTAACGAACTTCCTCATGCCATCACGTCGATATTCCAAAAGAATCAACAAATTCATAATTATCCAACCCGACAGTCTTCCTTTTTTCACTTACACAAACTGAGAACTTTACTAAAACAAAAAACTTTGATTTATACTGGTCCTGTGTACTGGAACTCCTTAGACATTTCGCTCAAACAGCTGCCAAGTTTAATTACTTTTAAATATCACCTGAAACATAAACTTCTACTCCAGTATGAAAATGTTTAAGGTCATCATGATAGAGACCATCGGTATTATCAACACTTGTTGGCTGGCTGCACCACACACTCGTTTTTGTTCTTTTGTTTTGTTTTTTGTTTTATATATTATGTAAAAAATGTATTATGTAAAGGGAACCTTAATTACAAGCATAATGCTTCCAAGGTTTCCTCCTCATTACTGTAGATAATTGTTAGCATCATATGTATTTAATAACTTGCCATTACATCGTTTGAATTACTGTTGTATCAATCGAATATTATGTACATGTTTTGTTACCTTGTATATGCCTTACTTTGTAAATTCTTTTCATATGCAGTTAATGTGGAAATAAAACCTAAAAAAAAAAAAAAAAAAAAAAACCGTGTCGATGTGCTATATTAGTGCCCTTTTGTGGGGCGTTAATCCTCATTACTGTCATTTATAACTTGAGGGCGTAGGTCCCCTAGTTGATAAGCATAGTAGCATACACATGCTTTAGCAGTCCCGCAAAACACACATTGGCAATTTATTATTCAATAAAATCTGAAAATGTATACTATTATCTAGATCTATTATTTTTAAATAATTTTTTTAATAGTTCCATAAATTGGGGTAAAACTAAAATATTCCACCTTTATGAGCGACAGTGTAAGTACCTTGATGATTAGGCCATTTAAAGTCACTCTATTTTTTCAAGGAAATAAATGTAATTTTCCCAAATCCTCTGTTTTGATCGATGTGGTTATGAGAGACATGTTTAATAAATGTGAATTCTGACTTCTGCTTTTAGATTACAAATTCAAAAAAATTAAAGTCTCTTTCTTCCTTTTGCATCTTCTTCATCCTCTTTCTTCTCCTTATCCTTCTGCTTCTCCTTCCATTTTTTCTTCTCCTTCTTCTTCCTCTTCTATTTCTTCTTCTCCTTTTTATTAAGCTTGCTAGCTGGGCTTCAACTTGGACAAGTAATATGTTGAACTATTTTTTAATAGTTATTTTGGCTGTGTATTATATTTAATATAATATCTCAATAAAAGCATACATTATGAGGACCATTACGGATTTGTAACTTTCCATGTGTTTGTCTTCTGTCTGTTTCAGGAGACATAACATACACGATAATTCCCTGATTTCTCATATATCACATAAAGATTGCATCAATTTTACTTGATTTGTTTGTTTAATTCTATTTGTTAATTCCAGATTGTCTGCTAGGTCACTGAGGTCCTCAGCAAAAAATTAAAGTTCACAGTTGCATCATTTTACAGTTTTCTGTATTAAATTATTTCCTTAAGATATTCCATACTTGTCTGTTGTAATTTATCAATAATTGTGTTTTTTAGACAGCATTTCCCCTCCAAAATATACCTTTACTTTCTAATTCTTCTCGATAAATAGTTAATCTATACTTGAATTTCTCATTTCTCATTTGTCCCCCTTCCCCTCTCTTCATGCTCCTTCCTCCCCCCCCCCCCCCTCTCTCTCTCTCTCTCTCTCTCTCTCTCTCTCTCCCTCTCTTTCTCTCTCTCTCTCTCTCTCTCTCTTTCTCTCTCCCTCTCTCTCCCTCTCTCTCTCTCTCTTTCTTTCTTTCTCTCTCTCTCTTTCTTCCCTTCTTACTTCCCTCCCTCCCGTTCTCACTCCCTTTCTCAAAGAAATGAGAATGAGAAAATGGAAATTAAGAACAGATGAAAATAAATCAAGATATGAAATCTTACATAAATAAGAAGAGACTAGGACAACCAAAATATAAAAGAGACTAAAAAGAAGATCATATGAAGAAAATCGGGGAACTGAGAACAAGTGCAAAAATCAATGTTTGAGAAAAGACAAAGATTGATGTTCATAAAAGGGTTTAATTTTTTTTAAAGTTTTTGTCTCTAATTTGAATATTATCGCTTTATGACACTGCCAGTTCATTTCAGTGTATAAAAATCGAGTATTGTATATTTTACTTTTTGTTTCTGTTCTTTACATTAGTCTAAGACTCTCGGTCTAAACAAAAATTTATACCAGTTTAATTTCATAACAAATAATGATTAAATATTGATTTTGTGTTGGTTTTCTTAGTTACTTTCTTTCACGGTCAGTGTGATAATTTGTAAGGAGGATGTTGTGAACAAAAAAACAATATTAATTTTCAAAATGCATCATTTTCCCCGGAACTTGATTGAACTTTGTCACATGTCTAAACGGCGATGATCTACAAAATTCTAACTAGATCGTTCCACACAAAATTTAAGAATCACGTCATTGCCTTGAATCATAACCTTTACCAAGAATTATTTACATTCTTTCAAGATGCACTTTGATCAGTCAATGTCGAAAGCGAGGGGTGCAAACACATAGAAAAAAATCAATCGCCTTTTTGAGAAATTATTATTGAAGAAAATGAGTATTGTTAACATTATTAAAACAAAACAAAAACACTTTGAACTTTTCTAGGGGAGATGTCTGTTTCTTCCCTTGCTCTTTTTCTGTTGGGTTAATTTTTTCTTGGAGAGCGCATGCAGAGATAGTACGAACTTAATAGAAGGAATAAAAACGACCCACGCATTTGACCGAAATGTCCCCCGCTATCTGCGCTCTCACGTACAGCTTTTTCTCAATGACGAGAGGCCCCCCGCGAGGCTGAGAAGCCGCACCTCCTCCATACCTCCAACGTAAAACGTAAACTGCCATGTGGAAATGCATGCATTATTTACATCCACGTACACACGCAAATACACACTCTACAGTAGTATCAACCGGCCGCGCCGTTACATACCGGTACAAAACAATATCGTGATCATCTACTCGCCTGCTTTAGCAGTAACAACATCATCATAAAAACGCCTGAATATCTCACTTGATTCATATTTTTTGGAGAACCACCAGCTTCTTTTATTTTTCGTCTTGTCTTCTTGTGAGATTATCGAGACACACTGCATCCATCATGTATCAGATACCTTCACAGCCGGAGGTAAACATGATATTAATTTTTCATCATTTTCTATTTCCTGATTGACCTCTGAATAATGTCTGGCTGTGCTGTGATATAGTTGTGGTAACATTGCATTGCATTGATGAATGATGGGGATGAAGTGTGGTTGTTTATGCCGAATGAAAGTGATGTTTGATGCCTTTTGATGTCTTGTGGTTTGAGTTGCGTGCTGGTGATGAAGATGTATGTAGAAAGAATGACATGGTAAAAAGTCTAAAAAGATAATTGTTTTCTTCTTCTTGGTTCTACTGCCTCTTTCAATTCTAACTCGGTACTAGATTCTATCTATGGTTATGATATTGTTAAATGTGTGTGTTGTGTTACTGTTGTTAGACTGAAAAATCAGTCTATTTTTCAGGGATATGTTCCTGAATATCTTGGAAGAGAGCAAGAGAAAAGAAAGACAAAAATATGTTAAATGTTTGGTAAAAAACCATGAAATACCGGTACTTTTAAATATCACTGTAAAAATAATCTCACTCACAATGTTTATACTTACTAGCCTCAAGACTAATTTATACAACACCAAATTTTAAAAAGGTTCCCACGGACAGCAAATTTTGTTACACTGACTTGTAGAAGGTTATTTGATGGTTATTTGTTTGGCACTCCTTATTAGAAAAGACTGTAATATGCAGAAGTAAATTACGATTTACAGTGTACACAGACTATTGTCCGAATTTTGTTACACTGACTTGTAGAAGGTTATTTGATGGTTATTTGTTTGGCACTCCTAATTAGAAAAGACTGTAATATGCAGAAGTAAATCATGATTTACAGTGTACACAGACTATTGTCCGAATTTTGTTACACTGACTTGAAGAAGGTTATTTGATGGTTATTTGTTTGGCACTCCTAATTAGAAAAGACTGTAATATGCAGAAGTAAATCACGATTTACAGTGTACACAGACTATTTTCCGAAGAATCTGATGCAATTATTTATCATTTATTGAAGATAAGCAATAAAACTTTGTTCAACACTTGTTTTTAATCCTCTTTACTTAATTTATCGTGTTGATTTTAATTTTAGACAGTTATATGAGTTAGTTACTCTGCATCGTTATTGTGAGAACATACATGTACAAATTGTTAGTCAAAATGATAAGACTATAGATTCTAGCTAAAATGTTTCCCTTAAGAATATTAGGTTTGAAACAATTAGCCCTAAAAGGGTTAGCTTATCTCTAGAGTTGTCTCCCTAATTACTGTCATAGACTCAAAATTTTAAAAAATCTCCAAACTTCACTTTTATCTATAAATTTCAGTTTTAATTCCACATACCGGTATGCATTTTTTTTTTACAATCAACTTTTCACCTACCAATAAAGTATAACAAAATATAGTTGTATAAGAACGAATATTTGACCAACATTTTTTATGTTAGCGCTTTAGTCCTCCAGTGAGTTGGAGCATTTGTGTACAGATTGTTTGTGATTCCCTTTCCCTCTTTGTAATTCACCAGGCCTTCACGCTCTTTCACTAATCCAAGAGCCTTTTGTCCAGTACACAATGAAAAAAGGGTACCTTACCTAACTTTGACTTGTAAGGGAAACCATTTGTATCCCAGGGTCTCATTCAACAAATGACCTTATGCTGCCCTGATATACTAATACATGCACTGGCAAGGCTCGACAAGCAGTGAATTTAACTTGTACAATGAAATGTAGGTTTTCAAATGTTACAAATGCACACTGCCATGCAAGTACATGTATACAATTTGGAGTGTACATGTATGTACACTTATATTTTCAGTTCATACCTACATGTACCGTACATGTACCGGGGTACCGGTACTCCAATCCCGGGCCTTGTCCACAGTGACTTGCTTCCTGTCTTACAGAAACTGGAAGGGCATGCGAAGTTCAGCAGGGGAAAAAAATTCTGAAGATCTTTAACAGAGCAGGTTAGGGGCATTAACTCCAAAGACATTTCCCCTCAAATTGTGACAGTTTTTTTAATCAGTGAATACAGACATTTTGTGTGAATCATGAAAGATGTTATACACACAGTACTTGTAGTTATCTGATGTCCTTTAAGTTAAAATTTCAACTTTAAGACCCCTGTTACGCCATCCCCCCCCCCCCCAAAAAAAAAAAACAACAACAACAACAACAACAACTAAAAAGTTGGTTCCAGGCCAACCCCAAAGTAAATGTAGGTGTAATGAGTGTCGGGCTGGTCCATTCTCAGGTTATTTCTAGGTGTGATCTGAGACCGAACTGAGACTCGGCTCCCGGACCTGCTACATGACCTGTAGGTGTAGTAAAATGGGTGACAGGTCTATAATAATAATAATAATAATACTCAGTTTTTATATAGCGCTTATTAGAATCACTAAGCGCTTCCAAACTTGGAGATTATTACCCCGGCTTTAGCTGTGCTGCCATTGCGGCGCTCTAGCATTTCAAAGAATTAATTCCTGCCAGGTACCCATTTACATCACCCGGGTTGAGTAATCAGGGATGTTGAAGAAAGAAATCAGATCTTGCTTTTGACCGCGGGGTAAACCAGAAAATAACAAACAGCTCTTCAGCTTTGTAGTGGCACTGGTATTGAGTAGAGTACAATTCCCAAATCTCTATTATGCAAAGAAACCCATCGGCCATATGTCCCAAGCTACATGTAACAGATAGAGTGTAATGGGTATATATGGGGACAGAAACAAAAATGTGCGTTAACTACATGGGGGGGGGGGGGGGGGAGAGGAGAAACTTTCAGAAATCACCTTCAAAGAAATATCTTTTTATACAACTTATTTTTCTTTTGAAAATGCTTCAATCAGCCTTTATTGTGACGAAATAAACCTTTCTAGTGAAAGGAATATTCAAAGAATTTTGAATACAACTTTGAAATAAACTCTCAAGAAGTTATGTTCAAAGTAAACATTTTTGATCAATATTTTTCTTTGATGGTTGAGAGAGAGGATCCTGTTATTGATGTGAGAAAATGGTGCTGTGAAGTGTTTGGTTTTGTGCGAAATGTTATCGATCATAGAAGTCTATTTGAGGGAGTGGTCATTGATACATAAGGTAAGGAATATTGTATATTTATTTGATTTAATTTTCTGACTCAACTAAAGAATTTCCATTAGGACGTAATATATACTTGTACATGTATATGATTTGTGATGTGGTGATTTGTGATGGTTGAGAGAGAGGATCCTGTTATTGATGTGAGAAAATGGTGCTGTGAAGTGTTTGGTTTTGTGCGAAATGTTATCGATCATAGAAGTCTATTTGAGGGAGTGGTCATTGATACATAAGGTAAGGAATATTGTATATTTATTTGATTTAATTTTCTGACTCAACTAAAGAATTTCCATTAGGACGTAATATATACTTGTACATGTATATGATTTGTGATGTGGTGGAAAGTGTGTTGTCATTTTGAGTGCTATACAGTACATACATGTATATGTATGAACTATGTATTGAATTTATAATGCATGCAAACCTAATTAACATATGATTTTATTAATTTCAACATCTTAGTTGGAAATCATGGAATGTACTAATTTTTTACTTTCAGTTGTAGAAGATAAATTCTTGGTTTACTACAAATTGTGGTTTTTCATTTCTTAGAAATTAATACTATTATTTGACATAATAACTGTAATTTTTTTAGATATTCATTTTATTACCAATTTTTTATAACATGGATCGTTTCATTTAACAAGTACAGTTTAGTTGGTAGTGCATGGTTTTTGTATGCCTTTTTACCCTGCATGCAGTTATGTATATGTTTTTCCCTACATCTATTTTGTTCTTTTTGTTTTTCCTTTGGTTTTTATCTTTCTACTAATTCTAGTTTTGGGACAGTGCTTCTGTCATCACCAAGGATCCGACCCCCATTATTGAGGGCCAGTCCGAGAAATTTAACCGGGTACTGTGCAAAGCTATGGTTTCTAATTCATCTTCAAAAGAAATCCATCCATTTAAAAAAAAAAAATCCATTGTTGCTTTAATTGTTAAAATCGCTGTCACTTCTTCATTCCGTCAGAATAAATGGACATTATTGAGAGTGTCCATTTATCACTCCTCTTATACTCTTTCAAACATGTGTATCTCAGTGTATCTCAAAATTGTATAAAATGCGCTATATAAGAATACATTATTATTATTATTACATCCATTTGTGGATTTATTTCCTTTGTTTTGGTTATTTCTACAATTGTATATCTCAAATTTAATACTGCAGTGACCAAAAGAGAAAAGAAAAAAATCCTGATCAAAATACATGTAAATAAAAAAATCCTTCACAAACACAAAACCTGTTGAGATGCTCCTCTCTCACAGAAGAAGAAAAAACTCTTCATGCTGTCAGCTAATTGAGACACGTACATGTACATGGGAGCAAAACAGGACAATGTATTTGATTATTCCTCTTTTAAATCCATTTCTGGAAAAATAATCCAATCTTTTTTCTTTCTTTTTTTCAGTTCCTGCAATGATAGAGAAGATTTTTTTTTTCTTCTTAAAAAAAAACGTACTAAATGGAAAGTTCCTTTCCATACAAAATATTATTTTCTGCTGCTGTCTGCACTAAGCAAACTTTAAACACACTTGTTAATGTGAATTCATGTAATGAATTTAGATACCAGTATTAAAGCACTTTTCAATCTGTCAAAGATAATCTTTGATGTCACATCCAGTTGCAGTGTTTGTCAGTCCTTCCTCAAACCAATCATCTTTCTACCCTTTCCCTCTCTTTCTTCAGTCTGTCCTTCATGTAGGTAACCAACTACCCATTCCTGCTTGAAATGATCATGCAAGCAATTTACAATTAGACAAAATAACACCACTTCCCATTTTTCAGAAAAAATGTATATAAAATGAAACAGGTGCAACTGCTGGCTAATGTAAGTGCCTACACGTACTTCAGGTTCACAACATTTCACGAGAATGCATAAAAATGCATTGTATTATTATACAATGAATTCCATGTGACTGATGTGAGGACCATATTCTGCTACCAGACCTGCTCAAACATTACTGTCAAATGTATACACTGTATGACTGCACTGTATTATTGTACATTATCTCATTGTTTCAACTTTTCATTGCATGTAGCCATGTACATTATATCTCATATGTATGTATTGCTATGTACTTTTCATGTTTTCAAACATGTAATTCATCTTGTCTTTTTTGTCTAGATTTGAATCACTATACATACAGTATGTACTTGTATGCAAGAGCAACATCTCTGTGCATCGCATTCATCATGTAACCAATTCCATGTAGATTCTAGCAATGGCTTAATTTCAATTAGGCCTACCGTTACATGCATGTACACTGTACACTGTATACATTGTATTTCTATGTACTGTAGGTACATGTATAATTGATCATCTAACTTAACAATGTTGTCGTCAATATTATTAAACTTAGTTCACTAGGAATTGATTATTTGTATCATTCACTCCAGTCTGTTTAACATACCTCATAACTCATTCAATACTTGGAAAACATGTGAACAAATATTTATCTCCAGTTGCAAAATTTGAATTGATCAGCCCCTTTAATAAATGTTTTTTGAATTAGTATTTCTATTCGAAAATACAAAGACCATTCATACATTTATAGGCTAGAAACTAGAAAGCAGACTTGACTATTTTCAGAGTCATTTTATAATTCTATGATATACAGAGTCTGTTCATTCTAGACTATCACTCATTCACCCATCCCTCATTTAGAGTTTTAGGCCAATCATCCCGCTCTGTGAGCTCTCCCTCTGACGTAAATGATTTTCTGTGCTATTTACCAACACCTGACACTAGATACCCCCCACAAGTCAATGAAATGCCTCCTCATTAATGATTAATCAATAATATTGCATAAATGCAGAAACTTTGTGAATGGAAAATTACAAAGGTAAAAGACCGATTACCGGTATTCACTTCACTCGACCTTTACGCTTGAAGCGGTTGTATTCTCTAGGTTATTAACTTGAGAGTTATCGCTATTTGTTTTTATAATCCGGTCACCTTTTAATTCAAATATTGAAAAAGCTTCTGGGCTTATTATTCTTTTCTTATTTGTCCTTAGAATGAACTTCAAGTGAGTTTACATAATATTGCATGAGCATGTTGTCACGTAGGACAGGCCATAATATTTGTCCTACATAGCAACAATTAATGTATGCAATTCGCATTCTGACAATTGAATTACAATTATTCATAACAGATGAATAAAATAATTTGTTACAAGGCACAATGAAATTAATAAAGATGTATGCATTAAATTTGATTACATGTACATTATGAAAATGGCCTTTTGACACATCACTAAATTATTGTAATCTGCAGTTTTCCAATCATGAAGTTTCAAGTCCTGAAAGTTTCTGAATTTACAGTTGACAGTTATCAAAAAAGGAACTGCAAAATAAAATTGTACAGATTAATCCAGGATTCCTTGATATAATCATATGGGCTATGCACATGTACAGTGTGTGTAAGATTATTTTTCTTCTTCAAGTAGTCCATGCTATATATGTTCATTTCATTTTTAAAGCCCAAGTCCACTCCAAAAATAACTTACTTTCAATAGAACCAGAAAAATCAGACAAACCAATCAAAAAAAGTTTGAGCAAAATCGGATAACTAATAAGAAAGTTGTGAATTTTTAATGACATGAAAAACTTTGAAAATCACTACACAAATTGGCAACTCACTCATGAGTTTGTGACGTATGGTCCTCACTATCCACTAATTATTTTCTTTATATCGATAATATAAATTTCCTATTTTCACCCTAAGAATCTTATTTCTTCACACCAGCATCCAAGTTAAATTGTTAGTAATATGTTTTTGTGTGGATGCACAAATAAAGAGGATTTTTTTTGTCCAGTTAAATCATGAAAAATTGAATTTTGATAAACTATTTATATAAAAATCAATAATTATGAAATACAATATTCAGAAAATAGTATCAATTCTTCAAAGTTCATAAAAGTTTTTGGGAAATGTCATGCACGCAATATGATACAAATCATATAACCTGGGCAAAGGCATGGGGAAATCAAGTTTTGGGGGATAAAAAGGGAAATTAATGGGATTAAACTATATGAAGCAATTGATAAGTTGTGAGGACATGACGTCACAAACTGATAACCATCTTGGCAAATTGTGTTGTGATTCTCATTGTTCCATAGTTTTACATACTTTTTCAAAAATTCATAACTTTCTTATTAGTTATCCGTTGTGCTCAAACTTTTTTTGATTGGTTTGTCTAATTTTTCTGCTTTTATTGAAAGTAAGTTATTTTTGGAGTGGACTTGGGCTTTAGAAGTCATATGTATCATCATTCATTACAAAGATTTTCCACACCATCATCAATCAGTAACATTATTCAAAGCTTTAATAATAATATGATTTTTTTTTCAGCATGGTAAGTATTTCATTACCTAGGGTTGTATCACTCAGCAAGAGTCATAATGTATACAGTTAGGGAATAATCATCAATTACTATACCGGTATCTTATGAATAATGAAACATAAAAACCAGATATTTTGGTGCGAATGAAACTTTTTGTGATTGGTCAAGATTAAAAGACAGAAGTTAATGCCATAAAATTAAAGAAATGAATCTTTGCCTTTCACCAGGTTTCTGGCAGCAAAGATTGCCTTTGATAACCATTCATGAAAGTTGCTGGTCAGAAAAAATTTAAGGAATGTGATATCGAAGCATTCAATGCCTTTTTCCACTTTTCTACACTTTCAATAAAATGTCTTCATTTTGATAATGGTATTATTGCAATAAAAAGTATAGATTCATTTAATAGGTAGATATTACTATTTTTTAAAACTTATTATTAATGAACTTGTCCTCTTCAAATCACTGTACAGGTCAAGAGTGTCCTGGAGCCTTTTGAAATCTCATTGGAAATGATGAAGGAGATTGGAGATAGGTTGACCGCTGAGATGGTCAAGGGTCTGGACAAAGCCACACATGCAGAGGCCAAGGTCAAGATGTTTCCCACCTACGTCCAGTCGCTGCCAGATGGCACAGGTAATTATTAGTTCGAGGGTCATAATCGGGTTAAAGGTTGGCATAATGGATTGGTTGACGACACATGCAATGGTAACCTCACATGGCACTAACTAAATTCCCGACTTCAATGCGGGACAAAACTTTATTCCCAGAGGCCTAACCCAGGGCTCGACATTAAGAAGCACCCAGAATATAGAGGTGCCCAAAATATTAGCCCAAGGGCCTGTTTCATAAAACTTGTTAACAATAAAAAGTGTTGAAAATAAAAAAAGCAATAAAAATTGCAATCATTTCGGTAGCTTATAACAGTTATTGCAACAAGTTTTATGAAACAGGACCCAGTCCCCCCCCCCCCCCCCCAAAAAAAAAAAAAAAAAAATCAAACTGTTCACTTAAAGCTATGCATACAGATTCAACAAATTTCAATCTGGACCCACTTGCAAAAAAAACTTAGTGTGGAGACCTCCCTAACCTTACCCTAAAGTTTAACATACCACCTGATAGCATTCCTAAGTTCCAAACCATAACCCTAACTCCAACCCTCTATCTTTAGTAATTATGGTAAGTAAAACTAGCAAAAAGGAGAGGCTACTTTTTGTGAATTGTTAACAACAGCCATTTCTGTGGCAAGAAACTTTGATTGATTTAGTCAAATGTTGGTGGTGTGCTTTGTTACTATGTTACACTATTAAAATCTATGCTTTATAAGGTCAACCTTGTCCTCAATGCTACACATCATGAAGTGCTGATGTAGAAAAAAAAGTCTTCCAACCCTTGTGTAACTTTTAAAAATAGAAGCTTACATGTACATATTCAATCTCTTGATGACCGAGTGATTCTTTGTAAGAAGGTAGGTATTTCGGTTCTTATCAGTCCTTTTTTTTTCTTTCTCTAGAGTGACTGATTTAAGGTAAAACAAGATTAAGTGCTTAACAACTTGTAGTTGTTATACTGTAGGTTTAAGATAAGCAAGGTAAACTTGTAAGGTGCTGACACCTCCGTATTTAAACACCAGTCTGATTCGTATTGAACGATGATAGACAAGGAATCTACGATACATGATCAGGCAGCAATTGCACACAATTTACTACACTACAAATGCCAAACTTCAAATCTTGATCCAACACTAAATCTAACCACAACCCTAACCCTAAACATAATTAAAACCCAATTGCAACTATAACTCTAATCCTAAACCTGTGATGAAATAAAGCCTGAAGTATGTCAATAGAGCAAACGTTGGCTCTGCAAACGTGAAATGTAAAATCTGTATACAGGTACTTAGTAATGTACTTTGAAGGATAGGACCAAGGCTCTGTTGCTAGAGATTATAAATTAAGAAGGACAACATTTTAGTAGTACTACATTTCAGTGTGACTTTTATAGTGAACTAGAGGTCACAAACGGTGACATACTTCAGCTCAACTCTGTCTGGATGCAAGGGCCTAGCTAGGTGAACATGAAAGACGTCACAAGGGCAACAGATATATGTTACCGTATTGATTTCTTGCCCTTGCTCCTGAACTGCATGATTATAATGTAATATCTTACATGATGGGTGATAGCTGTGTTTACACTAGCAAAATCTTCTAGAAAACCGTTGTCAAACATGGTGGCATACCGACATGTAAATACTGTATAAATCAATAGTTTCGCTTACAGATTCAAGTATTTTCACTGAATACAGACTTGTGTATTTTCACTGATTACAGGGACACAGACATTTTTTTTTGAGATGATGTTTTCAAAAGGTTCTATGTAAGCTACTGACAAGTTATAATACTTGGCACTTGCCCCCCCCCCCCCCCCCAGCGAATTTTTTTTTTCTTCCTGTTATTGAATTATACCATAATACAATTCACAAAAGACACCCTTGTAAAAAAAATGATGTCTATAAAAGTAGATATTTGCAAAATTATAATGTATACTGTATGACCATGTCACAGTTCATTTGATATTTTGTACACTGTAGAGGGGCTAATTTGCTTACAGTTGTCACCAAAAATTTGACAGTACAAGTCTTCAGCGTTTTTACGACCTGATGAATCCGTCATATAATAATAAATAATAATAATAATATTTGCATTTATATAGCGCTCATTACAGTAAATGTATCACAGCGCTTTACATATCATATACATATATAAGAATATCAATAACAAAATAACTTATGAACTGATTACATTTCCTGATTACGCATAATAAAAAAAAAAAATTGTCTTACAAAATAACTTATAAACTACATGTAATATTACAGGTACAGATTAAGTATTAAATAGAAATGTCTTAAGGGACTTCTGGAACTGAGAAAGGGATGACGACGTCCGTACGTTCTGGGGGAGGTTGTTCCATAGGCGTGGTGCAGCAGAAGAGAAGGATTTGTCACCTGTACATGTATTGGTCCTTGGAACTGCGAGTAGTGCTGGGTCATTGCTTGATCGGAGCCCTGGTCTTGCTGTTTGATGCTTACGTAAGAGTTTCGTGAGGTAGTTGGGAGCAGAATTATTAAGACATTTGTATGTAATAGTCAGAATTTTGTATGTTATGCGCTTTTCAACGGGGAGCCAATGAAGTTGTTGTAGGAAAGGTGTTACATGGTCGTACTTCTTGGCCCGAAAAACCAACTTTGCAGCACGGTTCTGAGCTCGCTGCAGACGCTTCACATTTAATGCAGAAGTGCCACAGAGAAGGGAGTTTGCGTAGTCGATCCTAGACGAGACGAGCGCTCTCACAGCATGCTCACATGCAGACTGGTCCAGGAAGGGCCTGATGCGTGCTATGTTGGACAAAAGAAAGTGAAGCGAACTGGATAGAGATGACACGTGGCGATTCAACTTCAGATTAGCGTCAATCTCAACACCCAAACTTCGGATAGAGGTTGAAGGCTCGATAACTGTACCACCAATGGTCAGAACAATCCCTGATATGAGATGTCGATAGCGTGGACTAGCAACAATAAGGAAATCCGTTTTTTCAGAGTTCAGTTTCAACATGTTGCTCTTCATCCATTGTTGCAGATTGATGATACACGCAGATAATGACTCAAGAGCAGCTGTCATTGCATGCCTGTCCTTTGGATCGACAGAGATGTACAGTTGCACGTCATCTGCATAGATGTGGTGTTGTATCCCTGCATGATGCTTGATGATATCAGCTACAGGATGAGTGTATAAACTGAAAAGTTGAGGACCAACCACTGAGCCTTGTGGAACTCCGAATCTCAGAGGTTTTTGTTCTGATAGCTCATTCACAACCTTCATCCTGAAGCTTCTGTCTGACAGGTACGAGTCAAACCACGATCTCACCATTCCTGAGATGCCAAAAAGCTTGTCCATACGCTGTAGAAGTATTGTGTGGTCAACACAGTCAAACGCAGCAGACAGGTCCAGGAATACGACAAAGGTAACCAACCTGTTGTCCAATGCTCCCAGAATGTCATTTTGTACTTTTAGAAGAGCAGTCTCTGTACTGTGCCAACGGCGGTAAGCTGACTGGTTCTCAACGTTCAAATCATGTTCGTCCATGTGGTCCGAGAGTTGAGACAATGCAGCCTTTTCAATGATTTTTGATAGAAAAGGGACGTTTGAGACAGGCCTGTAGTTCTTCAGATCTTCCCTATCAAGATTGCTCTTCTTGATCAGTGGAACTACCACAGCTTCCTTCAGTGCTGAGGGGAAGACACCGCTACTCAATGATGTGTGTACAATTGATGCAATATATGGAAGAAAAGTGTTAATGTTCTCTTTCAAAAGCCACGTTGGTAGTGCATCTAGCGAGCATGTCTTATTTGGTGAAGAACGTATTAATTTGCAGACCGTCTCAAGAGTCACAGTGTCGAAATCTGACAGTTCGGTGATAGGAACAGAGGCATCCGTGATCATCCCATCATCATTACAGGTGTCCGTAACTCCTGCATTACCTGTCATAAGACTTGCTCTAATCTTCTCTACCTTCTGTTCAAAGAAAGTAGCAAACCTCTCAATGTATTACTGTACAGATTCGTTGGGTTATAATACCGCTGACAAAAGTACTTTTAACAAGTCAAATTTGGGGTCTTAAATTACTACATGTAGCTTTGAAATTTAGGTATGGACTGAACACGTACCCAGTCAAGTTCAAGTTCAAGTTCGAGTTGCAATTCAAATCCAATATTCACCGGTTAGTTTAAGTACTACCCTTCATCATGCAGTCCGCTCAGCATGTGTCTAGACTCTAGACATACGATTGTTAGATGTTTACGTCACTTTAGGTGAGCCTTTGATGAAATGAGATTGTAAATGAAGAGAGACCCCATTCGCACGGAAAATGTACAATACGCCTTATCAAACAATAAGTCTGAAACTACGTGTACAGGTACATGTACACAGATAACCAATTGGAGATTTGTCAATGTAAACAGGTCAGAGCGATACATTTCTTGGGCATGTGACGTATGGCTACAATTTATTGCTTTTACATGTACATGTTGCATCGTTGTACCATATGTACTTGTATATTATAAGCCTAAAACCCCAGTCGTACGAACAAGACCAACACTGGCGAAGAATCCTTTGGTTTGGAGTCAGTGTGGGTTCAACCAGAAAAAGTTTTCACTCATGCTTTTATGCTATCAATTACCAGGCACTTTTTTGTCGGCCGTCAAGGTGGGGTCTATTCGCTATTCATAAGGACCGCTATTCATAAGGTCCGCTATTCATAAGGACCGCTATTCATAACGTGTAAATTCCCGTACTTCCGGGTCCGCTATTCATAATGGCAAAAGAGGGTCACTATTCATAATGAAATAAGGTTCGTTAATCATAAGGACCGCTATTCATAACGTGAGATGAGGGTTGCTATTCATAATTCATATTAAGGGTCATTAATCATAAGGACCGCTATTCATAATATGAAATCAGGGTCGCTATTCATAATACGACGAGAGGGTCGCTATTCATAATACGAAATAAGGTTCATTACTTATAAGGGTCGCTATTCATAACACGGGAAGAGGGTCGCTATTCATAATACGAAATGAGGGTCGCTATTCATAATAGGAGAAGAGGGTCGCTATTCATAATAGGAGAAGAGGGTCGCTATTCATAATAGGAAATGAGGGTCGCTATTCATAATAGGAGAAGAGGGTCGCTATTCATAATAGGAGAAGAGGGTCGCTATTCATAATAGGAGAAGAGGGTCGCTATTCATAATAGGAGAAGAGGGTCGCTATTCATAATAGGAAAAGAGGGTCGCTATTCATAATAGGAAATGAGGGTCGCTATTCATAATAGGAGAAGAGGGTCGCTATTCATAATAGGAGAAGAGGGTCGCTATTCATAATAGGAGAAGAGTGTCGCTATTCATAATAGGAGAAGAGGGTCGCTATTCATAATAGGAGAAGAGGGTCGCTATTCATAATAGGAAATGAGGGTCGCTATTCATAATAGAAGAAGAGGGTCGCTATTCATAATAGGAGAAGAGGGTCGCTATTCATAATAGGAAATGAGGGTCGCTATTCATAATAGGAGAAGAGGGTCGCTATTCATAATAGAAGAAGAGGGTCGCTATTCATAATAGGAAATGAGGGTCGCTATTCATAATAGGAGAAGAGTGTCGCTATTCATAATAGGAGAAGAGGGTCGCTATTCATAATAGGAGAAGAGGGTCGCTATTCATAATAGGAAATGAGGGTCGCTATTCATAATAGGAGAAGAGGGTCGCTATTCATAATAGGAGAAGAGGGTCGCTATTCATAATAGGAAATGAGGGTCGCTATTCATAATAGGAGAAGAGGGTCGCTATTCATAATAGAAGAAGAGGGTCGCTATTCATAATAGGAGAAGAGGGTCGCTATTCATAATAGGAGAAGAGGGTCGCTTTTCATAATAGGAGTAAGGGGTAGAAAGATATATAGCGGAAAGAACGTACATATTGGGCTTAGGGATTCCTAGAGTGCATAATGTCAGCATTCAACATTGCAAAGTCTCGCTTGGTCGCTACCCCCCCCCCCCCTCGCCCAATAACACAAAACTATGTATGATATGACACTCGGCCCACGCTCCCGGCCGTGATTTATCCATGGTTGTTGCAATAATTTTTGTTCTTTACTATTTCTACTAACATTATTGTGTGCTATCACAATCATGATTGTTTCATTTTCCCTTTAAGGCAGGCGCGTAGAGTCGAGAATGGAACAACGAATCGTCTTCTTTCTCTAATAATTTCATTAAACTATGAAAGGTCAAAGCTTCCGCGCTTCGCGCGGGAGGGGGGGGGAAACTCAAATCAGACAAAGAAAAAGGCTCGAAAATGGTACAACGAATCGCGGGTGGGGTGGGAACTGAATTCAGACAAGGATTAATAATCGAGAATGGTACAACAAATCCTCTTCTTTCTCTAATAATTTAATGAAACATCAAAGCTTCCACGTTTTGCGCGGGAGGGGGAAACTGAATTCAGACAAGGATTAAGAGTCGAGAATGGAACAACGAATCATCTTCTTTCTCTAATAATTGCATTAAACAAAGAAAGGTCAAAGCTTACGCGCTTTGCGCAAGAGGGGGGAATAGAATTCAGACAATTATTAAGAGTCGAGAACGGTACAACAAATCGTAATTTTTCTCTAATAATTAATGAAAGGTAAAAGCGAGGGGGAAAACTGAATTCAGACAAGGATTAAGAGTCGAGAATGGTACAATAAATCGTCTTCTTTTTCTAATAATTAATGAAAGTTCAAAGCTTTCGCGCGTAATGGGTGGGGGAGGGGAGGGGGGGGGGGGACAGCAAGCTGCCCGAATATGAATTTTTGATATCTTTTCTCGTTTATCTTGGTGATAAATAACACTCTCACAAAAAACATATAATGCTCAAATTTTTGCTCGCTCGTTTCGCTCACAAGCAGAATTGTGAACTAGAAAATTACCTTTTCGGGCAAGAGGCTTTAGCCCCCCCCCCCCCCCCCGATGAAAATGTCAAAAAAATGTATATCTTAAAAACGGGGAATGTTGATATCGGACAAGAGACGTGAAGTGAGCTTGCACCCCTTTCCAAAATTGTTCCTGCTTCTAGGTACCCGTATCGTGCTTCTAATATGACCTTGTCAGTATTGGTATGTTGAGTTGAAAAAACGTTCTGCGCATTTTTCAAATTTCCGTCCCCCCCCCCAAATTGGAAAATTCTGGATCCGCGCCGGGGCATACTGATGAGGGGGGGGGGGGGGCTCGGGGGATCGGTAGATACTGGGCTTAGGTCCAATTGTCAGGTCCAATTCCGCTCAGTAATTTGTAGGTCCATAAGTCCTAATAAAAATTACTTTCTACAAAAACATTATTGTCGTATAAACAATTACTAGTTTCTTAAATAGCAAGCTAAAATGGATAATGGGCCTGCTTGGCGTACTTTATATCTCAGTGGCGTAGCCTGGATAAGATCAGTCGGGGGCAGGGTGGTGGGGCAAGATTTCCAACAAGGAGGAAAATTTACGATAGGATTACATGTGTGTTATGTTTTACTTTTTTTTCGTCACCACATGAGCGGGGGTTGGCTCTATATAATTATCAAAGATAACAGATAAAATATAATTACTTTAAAAAGAGACAACTATTCAGGGCTATATATCGCCCCCCCCCCTACAGGACCAGGAACGTAGCCGAGGGGGGGGGGGCGTATTATGAATAGCGAACCTCATTTCGTATCATGAATAGCGACCGTCTACTCCTATTATGAATAGCGACCCTCATTTCTTTTTTATGAATAGCGACCCTAATTTCGTGGTATGAATAACGACCCTCATTTCGTATTATGAATAGCAACCCTCATTTCTTATTATGAATAGCGACCCTCAGTTCGTATTATGAATAGCAACCCTCTACTCCTATTATGAATAGCGACCCTCATTTCTTATTATGAATAGCGACCCTCATTTCGTATTATGAATAGCAACCCTCATTTCATATTATGAATAGCGACCCTTATTTCTTATTATGAATAGCGACCCCCTACTCCTATTATGAATAGCTACCCTCTTCTCATATTATGAATAGCGACCCCCTGCTCCTATTATGAATAGCGACCCTCATTTCCTATTATGAATAGCGACCCTCATTTCGTATTATGAATAGCGACCCTCTACTCCTATTATGAATAGCGACCCTCTTCTCCTATTATGAATAGCGACCCTCTTCTCCTATTATGAATAGCGACCCTCATTTCTTATTATGAATAGCGACCCTCTACTCCTATTATGAATAGCGACCCTCTTCGTATATTATGAATAGCGACCCTCTTCTTCTATTATGAATAGCGACCCTCATTTCTTATTATGAATAGCGACCCTCTTCTCCTTTTATGAATAGCGACCCTCATTTCTTATTATGAATAATGACCCTTATGAATAATAACCCTTATGAATAACGACCCTCATTTTGCATTATGAATAGCGACCCTCATTTCGTATTATGAATAGCGACCCTCATTTCGTATTATGAATAGCGACCCTCTTTCTGTGTTATGAATACCGACCCTTTTGTCATATTATGAATAGGGACCCTTATGAATAACGACCCCGATTTCCTATTATGAATAGCGACCCTCTTTTAATATTATGAATACCGACCCTCTTCTTTGATTATGAATAGCGGTCCTTATGAATAATGACCCTTATGAATAATGACCCTTTTCCCCAATTATGAAAAGCGGACCTTATGAATAGCGGTCCTTATGAATAATGGACCTTATGAATAGCGGACCTTATGAATAGCGGTCCTTATGAATAGCGACATTGACCCGTCAAGGTTGATGCTCCTGTAGGTGTTGTTCGATTTGCATTTTACATTAGAGTGCTCTTAGAACTAGAAGCTTTGTAATCTTGTTCCCCTCCTTTCCCCCCCCCCCCCTCCCCCTCCCCCTCCCTCAAATTGTATGGAAACGCCCCCTTAGGCCTACTATTCCATTGGCTGTATTTCAACATAGTTTTCTCCTTATTTTGTGATGTTGTTGGTGGAGTTGAGCTTATATAGTCAGCTAGCTTTACGTATAGGATTTGAAACTTAACTCCTAGCCCCTACAGGCGCATATTACAGCGATCATTATTTTTGTGGACATCTACATGTATATACATAATGTTGTGTAATATAAATGAACTTAAGTCACGCAATTCAGCTGAATGCCTCTTGGGGAATCAGCATATTCAAGCAGATCATATTCTCACACCAGTTCTGTCATTTTCCAATTGTGAATATAGGATCAAAGTAATTGAGTTATCAGCGCTGTTACTACAGTACAGTACATGCATATTTAGTATATAGCAATTTAGAACTCGACCCAGTCTGTCTGTCCATCCCACCCTGTTTTATTTACCAAAGAGCTCACGCAAATGAAAGTGCATACTCTCCTCTGTAGACATAAGACTATTGTAATTCATGTCCACGTGTTAGCCCTGATGACTGAACTGCTCGCAACCCCGCATGCAATTACACATGGACCCTCCGACCGACCGACTTATGATGGCTCCGTGCTAGAAAGTGTCAGTTTCATGACGTGCAGGCCTACTGGGTGCTGAATTATGTAACTGGCATTTACCCAGTGATTGCCGCTGCTGATTTGATTAAAGATTGAAAATGATTTGCTTTTAGTAGCCTGAATTCCTAGCAAATGACACTCGAGCTGCTCCAAGTAGGCCGCTATACAAATACCTTACATTTCATTGAGACCTAAGATTTCATTGTAGCCCAACACAATATGTAGGTTGATTTTTTTTTTAAACTCTTGTTTGGAATATGGCAGTTTACCCCTAGTTGAGTCTAATTCCTTTTCCTGAACTTAATTTGATAAAGCTTGGCCTATACGTTTATTAGAAATGAAACTTAACCTAGAAAATTGCCAGAAAGACAAGTTCATACCTGTCATAGTAATTAGGCAATGAAAATAGTAGTCATTAAAGACTGTGGTAGATAGATCTATACATTGCCATGAGTAACATATTGCACTTGACTTGAGGTAAAGACCAGTTTTGGAAACGCCCCCCTCTCAAAAAAATGAAATGGAAGCTCTTATTACCAATCATGTGAAAGAATATGTTTTGACTAATACATGATGATAAAAAATTTGCCGGGAAACCGCCTACTAATTGATATATTTGGTAAATTAGTTTATCTATTGGGACCAAATAGATAATATGCCTGTGTCGCGCACGTATGCGTAGTCCCATATACATCTTTCTGTGTACAGTGCTTGTAACTTTACGAAGACTGGGCCAAATTTCTTATCATTTTGATGATGCCAGAACCTTGCAGTACACACCAATACTCACTATGAACATGACTGACAAAGAAAGCGGACAAAAGATACAGTTCCTCAGGTAGACAAAGGAACATTCCTTCACTGATATTATGTAAAAATGTGTAGAACAGGTGTCACATGCATATTCACTTTTTACATAATAGCAGTGAAGGGATGTACCTTTGTCTACCTGAGGAACTGTACATTTTGTCCGCTTTCTTTGTCAGTCATGTTCATAGTGACTTACATGTATATGCTAGATGATCAACCTTTTCTGATCGATTCCACAACGTTCTTTCACAATGCAATTGCATTACCATAATTGGTCTTTATCTTTAATATACTTCAAGCCCCAATGATCACAGATTTTTACCTTTTTGACAATTTAGCAAGTTTGCAGCTGCAATGTACAATGTAGCCTCTCATGTACAGCTTTTTCATTCATTTTTTTATTTACGGTCTAGTAATAAATCACAAAAAAGGCACAGTGAACAAAAGGCTCAAAAATTTAATTCGATCAAGGATCTGCAAATATATTTATTTCATTGTTATTTCCTCTTGGATGCGGCTGCATTGTAGAAGCCACTGTAAATGGGTTTACCATAAACAGCTTTGATTTATTGTGCCAGGTTATGCAGGTTTTAAGGTCACTTTTCCAAAAAGCATGTGCAAGGTACATGTACAAATTGAGATTTTTTGCAACGTTGGGAGGAATTTGTTCAAGTTCAAGCCTACTGTATAAGTTCAAATCTGTACTGTCCCAGATAGCAAAATATATGGGGCCCATATGGGTTACTTGTGGGCTTATCTGGGCTAAAATGTGGGCCCCATATGGGTTGCCCATGTGGGCTATGTATGGGCCCATATGGGCCCATCTGGGCCCCTTGTGTTTTTTGCACCGTACACCCCGTCTGGGGCCCATATGGGCCAGGGTTACACGTGGGGTAAATATGGGCAGGCCCACATCGTACCCATGTAAACCATATGTGGCCCATTTGGGCTATGTATGGGCCCATATGGGCCCCACTTGGCCAATCTGGGACCCATATGTACACCCTATGTGGGGCCCATTTGGGCCAAGTGGGTTTAGTGTGGGTTGAATATGGGCAGGCCCACATTGCTCCCATATGGGCCCCATATGGGTTGCCCATGTGAGCTATGTATGGCCCCGGTTGGCCCATCTGGGACCCATGTGTTTTTTGCACCGTACACCCCGTCTGGGGCCCATATGGGCCAGGGTTTCGCGTGGGGTAAATATGGGCAGGCCCACATCGTACCCATGTAAACCATATGGGGCCCATTTGGGCTATAAGCGGGTTTTTATATGGGATCCATATGGGTCAAGTGGGTTTGATATGGTCTCATATGGGCCAATGTAGTTCTAAATGGGCTTCATATTGTTTAAATGGGTTCTATTTTTACCCAGTTGAATTCATTTATCCCATTTTAATTTCCAGGGTTACCAGTTGGGTTTAACTGGACCAGTCGTACCATTTGGCAAAACTTTCAAACAGTTGAAAGCCCCAATTAGCAGATATAATTAGTACGTTATGTAACACTTGTACTAATTAATTTTGCCAATGGCAACAACACATCGTCTAAAATTTCCAATGTAAAGGCATTGGTATTAAGAAGACTTGGTTAATTTGTTGAGATGAGACATTTCCATATACTTGTATTTTATTGAATCTGTTTTAGTTCACAGTTAGTGTTTTTCTTAATTCATGTTTAATTAAATGTAATTTATACAAAGTAGTGAAATGTCCTAATAATTAGCAATTTACATTTTGTAGTATTTTCGAAATGAATTGCATATAACTAAATCATCAGTAATTAGGAAATATCCTGTAAATTCAGATAAATTGTAAAAAAACATAGATGTACACGCACCCCATATTCATTATGCAAATTAGGGGGTTGTTTGTGGGTTTTGGGTGGGAAGGCCCATCTGGTATACATCTGGTTTTTAGCTGGGCCCGGCCGATGCTCGATGTGCAACTTTCACCACCAAAAAACCCACATGGGGCCCACATGGGGCCCATATGTGTTGGTACTTGTGGGTTCTGGATGGGAAGGCCCATCTGGTATACATCTGGTTTTTATATGGGCCACGTGGGATCCGTATACCTGTGGGTTCTTTGTGGGAAGGCCCATCTGGTATACATCTGGTTTTCAGCTGGGTGAAGACAATGTTCGACGTGCGATTTTTACCACCAAAAACCCACATGGGGCCCATATGGGGCCCATATGTGTCGGTAGTTGTGGGTTCTGGGTGGGAAGGCCCATCTGGTATACACCTGGTTTTTAGCTGGGCCCAGCCAATGCTCGACGTGCGATTTTCACCATGGGGCCGACATGGGGCCCATATGCGTGGGTTCTGGGTGGGAAGGCCCATCTGGGCCCCATATGGGTTTTATATGTTTCTATCTGGGCTCAGTCGATCCATAATTATGCCACTTCGCCCATATAGATACCACATGGGGCCCATATGATTTTATTATGTGGGTTCTAGGTGGGAAGGCCCATCTGGGCCCCATATGGGTTTTATATGTTTCTATCTGGGCTCAGTCGATCCATAATTATGCCACTTCGCCCATATAGATACCACATAGGGCCCATATGGTTTTATTATGTGGGTTCTAGGTGGGAAAACCCATATGGGCCCCATATGGGCTTTATATGTTTCTATCTGGGCTCAGTCGATCCATAATTATGCCACTTCGCCCATATAGATACCACATGGGGCCCATATGGTTTTATTATGTGGGTTCTAGGTGGAAAAACCCATATGGGCCCCATATGGGATTTATATGTTTCTATCTGGGCTCAGTCGATCCATAATTATGCCACTTCGCCCATACAGATACCACATGGGGCCCATATGGTTTTATTATGTGGGTTCTAGGTGGGAAAACCCATATGGGCCCCATATGGGTTTTATATGTTTCTATCTGGGCTCAGTCGACCCTCAAATAAGACCACATCGCCCATATAGATACCACATGGGGCCCATATGGTTTTTATTATCTGGGTTCTAGGTGGGACAAACCATATGGGCCACATATGGGTTTTACATGGTACATATGGGCCCCAGTAGGCCCACATGATTCCCATATGGGCCCCAGATACTTTGCTATCTGGGGTAGGCCTACTCCTGTTCATAAATGTTAGCGGTTTACATATTCAGCGCTGTGTATGCAGGCTTGGCACGTTTAAAAAACATTGTGTTTCTGAACACGTTTAAAGTTGTACTGTAAACAAATTTGAGAGAATTAATGCAGTGAAAGCACAATCAGGTTTTGAAAATAATGTTTTAGCAATAAAATAGGCTTTTAAAAAATATTTAAAAAACATAATTTTATCACAACCATGTGTACATGAAGTCATAACAACCTAAAAATTTCTTCTCCTTTATTAATTTTATATTTTGCTAGAGCTAAAACACGAATGGGTAGGCACCTTGGATACTAAATGGACACATGCATGATGGGCTCCCAAAATCTGAGTTTGGACCCACTTGATTTTAACATTTCAAATATACCGGTAGTCACTATAATAATTGAAGAAAAACAGTGTTATTGGTAAAACTAAGGATCCAAATTTAAGATCAGTAACAGTTATTCTCTGGGAATTTATCGGATTTAAAAAATTTAATTAACACTATACAGATTCAATGCATAATGTATCACATATGAAAACAGGCCGTGTACATGTAGGTGTAAGCAACACAGTAGTGTGTCTGACATTCAGGTAGTAGAGTAGATATTGTTACTGAATGAAGAGATCATTAACAGTTTCACTTGATAGCTTGATGAATAGTTTGTCTACCGCCAAGCGCCCTCTTCCTTTTATTGGCTACCTACGCTTGTAATGGCTCATTTGCTTTTTTTTTAGATATGCTGTCTTAGGAAAGCCTCGAACACATATAAATCCTGCTCACTAATGAATTGCTCTCCCTCCCCTCTCCCTCCCGTCTCCCTCCCGTCTCCCAATCTTCCCCCTCCCCCAGCATGGTCCTTCAGACGCCCCCTGAAGATCATACCTTCTGCTATGCACACTTCCTCACTTGCAATGTTTGGAATCCGGTCTTGCCCTCCTGAACTAACTTAATATCATTTAGCACATGCCTCTTGGCCCCTATACATGTGTCTTGCATAGGGAGTAGAAGAGACAGAGAGAGACAGAGAGAGAGTAGGGCAACATCATTGAGATGTATTTCACGGCCTTGTGGAGTGAAGTCAATTGGCCTTCAAGTTCAAGTATCCTCTTCAAAGTCCAAAGAAGAATCAAAATGATGTTTGAAATATCCTAGGCACGAATGCCAGGGCTCCTTGAATATTTTAATGCACATATGCAGGGATGTATTGGAGACCTTGTTGTTTATGTTTTTAAGAGCAAAGTTTCATGATCTAGGTATGTTGTTTAAAAAGTTTGTGTTTTAGTTAAGGCCAGGGTAGGTTCTGTCCACTTTCACTGAAACTGAAATGAGTAGCTACATATTTGTAACCCCCTAGAAAAATTATAATAATTATTATTGTTATTCATGCCCAAAACAAAAAATATCATCAACAAGCAACATATTTGAATGACTCTCATAACAGTTACCATATATTTGAAGATATAGGTACCGTAAATAGGCAAACAAGAATGTAAAACGATTAGTTTTTATGATAAGAAGAAGCATGATGTTATTCATGTGCACAGGCCAAATATGCCGCCATCGTGGTGAGGTCTCACTTCATTGTCACTATATCAGATAATAATCCAAAAATAATATCCCCAAGATAATAATCCCAAAATAATATCCCCAAGATAATAATCCCAAAATAATATCCCCAAGATAATAATCCAAAAATAATATCCCCAAGATAATAATCCAAAAATAATATCCCCAAGATAATAATCCCAAAATAATATCCCCAAGATAATAATCCAAAAATAATATCCCCAAGATAATAATCCAAAAATAATATCCCCAAGATAATAATCCAAAAATAATATCCCCAAGATAAAGTAAGATCGTGTTTAACAGTTATTTGCACAGGCTTTTTTAGATATAGATCAGACTTACAGTCACCCTCCAAGTATGTTTCAAAATTTCTGGTCCCTGCCGTTAAAGATTTTGTTAATCCTTGTTCTAGATCCAGGATAAATATGGAATTTTAATAGCATCTGTTTGATTGTCCCTTTTCTCTCCATTTGTTTGTTGGGGGCGAAACAGCAAATCCCGTCATAACCACATTTGTGCATGTTTACTTCCTCGTATGAAGCGGATGTGCCACCAAGGGAATAAATTGATATTCATTGTACATGTGCATTTTCAATGTCAAAGTTTGTGCACTTTTATGCTCTCTCTCTCTCTCTGGCTGTGCTGTATTACTTTGAACATATTCATCTAAATCAAACAATTTCAGTGCCATATAGTTTGAGAATGACCCACTTATGTATATTTCAATAAAAATGAAATTGAATATATGACCTAATTCGTCTATTTCTCCCTCTGTACTTGTCTCCCTCTCTTCTTGTCTCCCTCTCTTCTTTTCTCCCTTTCTCCCTCTCATTCTCTCTCTCTCTTCCTCTATTCCTTTCTCTCTCTCTCTCTCTCTCTCTCTCTCACTCTCTCTCTCTCTCACTCTCTCTCCCTCCCTCCCTTCCTCCCTTCCTCTCTTTCGTATTCCTTCCCCGCAGAACGAGGTGATTTCTTTGCCCTGGATCTGGGAGGGAGCAACTTCCGCGTTCTCCTGGTGCAGCTCCTAGAAGGAGAAGTCAAGATGGAGAGCAAGACGTATGCCATCGCCAAGGAGATCATGGTCGGAACAGGAGATCAGGTAAACTTCACCAAGTTTTTCATGTTCCAAGCAAACAAACAAAAACAGTTCATGGTGACAATTAATTTATCTCTGGGGAGATATTCAATAGCTCTGGTACTCTCAAAGGATCTTGGTAAAAAAAAAAAAAAAGTAACATTGGCAAAAAGGGAATCTTTTTATCTCATCCTCATGCCTCAAAACTCACCTTTTTCAGTAAATGTGATAATACTGACTTTATTGGAAGAGCTTGCATTTTTTTCCCCAGAAAATATCCTACAAGAAAGTAAATTTTGACTACCAGTGAATAAATACAAGGGAGTGAAGCGGAGTGTACACATAGCTCTAAACTACTCATGTGAGCTGTAGGGACAAAATGTAAATAAAAATGAATTGCCATTAAAAAATCTTGGTTTTTGTGCAAAATGCTCCATTTCCAGGCACTCCATTAATTATCTGGATCACCAATTATACCAACATTGCGCTTAATTGTGCCAAGGATGCACGCCGAATGAAAACCAAAAGCATCCACATGCCACCACATTTGACTCGCACAATTTATCACCAAAAAATAAATTGTCGACTGATTAATTTTTTTCCATTTGTAAATAGAATTTTGCATGAGGCCAACATTGCTCTAGATCATTGTCAAAAAATGCTAGCAGCGGGATACTTCTAAATTATCATAAAAATAATAATGACTTTTTCCTTTTATATTTGTATTATAAATTCACACAAGGCCAACATTGCTCTTAATCATTGTCCCAAAATGCTAGCAACGCATGACGCTCCTCACTTATCAGCAAAAATATAACCATTGGGTGATATCTTTATTTCTATTCGTAGAAGAAAATTTATTAAAGGTCGACATTGCTTTAGTCTTGTATACAGTATCCTAGACAAAACTGTCTCATGCAGCGACATGTGACTCTGCTGAATTTGTCAGCAAAAAAAAAATAATTGGGGGCCATTTCTTTTTGTCTCTTCATGGTAGAAATTTGCAGGAGACTGACAATGCTTTTCAATCAGTGTCCAGTATTCTAGTGCTCAATTAATCAGCGAAAACTGTAGACATTGGGTGACATCCTTTTTTGTTATATTCGTAGTAGAACATTTGCACAAGGCCAATATGGCTCAAGTACAGTACACATTAGTCTAGACAAAGATTCCTCATATAGCAACATGTGACTGCTTAATTTATCAGCAAAAAAAAAATTTATGCGATTTCTTGTTTTCCATACGTAGTGGAAATTGCATGGGAGCAATATCGCCTTCAATCATTGTCAGAGAGTCTAGACGAAAAAGCAAATATTGACTTTTTTATCATGGATGGTTAAAATAGAATTTGGCAATGGGTTATCTCTGCTGCAAGGATTCACACCTGTCTATCTTAACAAATTTTTCTGATAAATAAACAGATTGCATGGTGTGGTGGTGGGAGGGGCGGGGCTTGATTTTTGTTGATTTTACAGGATGCTACATGTATTTTTATGAATACACTTATTGTTTAAATGTACCCTAGTCAACCTGTGTTTAAATATCATAGTATCTCTTGTTTTGCATTTTGTTATTGTTTTTATATTCTATATTTCAGCATGCTAACTTTTTGCCATAATATTTAAAGTTCTCTGTTTTCTTGCCTTGCGTTATCTCTGTGTATTAGAATGTACATATATTTATCTGAACAACAAATTTCTAATCTCTTGACTTTTGTGTTTTATTTCTTTTTGATCTCAACTGTTAGGTTTTTAAATTTAAAGTAATTTCATTAGTTCTACTCATCATACTTTTTCTGTAGTCCTTGTTAGTTTATCAATATATACTTGTACTCAGGAAATTTAATAATGAGTGCTCCATATTTGGCAGCTTAAGTTATAATTGAGGCAATAACAAGGAAGCATCATGAACATTATGGATATGAAGTCTATACAAGAAGTCACATTTTGTAGTTGTATTATTAGATGTTTTATTGATAGTTAACACTCTATTTTTTCATCCTCATTTTTCTTTTCCTCCAGCTGTTTGACTACATCGCAGATTGTCTGAATGAATTCAAGACAGAGCAAGGCCTTGGCAACAAGAGTTTACCTCTCGGTTTCACATTCTCATTCCCTTGTAAACAATTGAGCCTTAAATCAGGTATGTACAACACGAGTAAGACTACTCTAAAAAGCTACACACTTTCATGAGTTGATAACATTGGTCATTTAAAGTATACCAATCTCCTAAAAATGTTGCCAATTTGTCTTTCACAGATGACAACTTCAAAAATTCTTAACTTTCTTATTTTCAATCTGAATTTTCCCTAACTTTCATGTACCTGTTCCTCTCATTTTATTGTTTTTTATTAAAACAAACTTAATATGGAAGTGGACTTCCCCTTCAAAGATAAAGTTGAGTTTGGTCAAGTGAGCACATTGTGAAAAGAAGAAAAAACTCTCTGGTTGGAAGCGATGGGAAAGGTTTGCTTAAATGTATGATATTCATGTTCTGTGAAGTTTTTGAATTAGGAAACTGAAAGTCACTTGCTCTGCACACAGATTTGGTCAGGTTTAACTGAATTAGTAGAATACAGACTATAGAGTTTTTGCACCAAATATCATACCTACATACAGTCAAACCTGTCTATAGCGACCGCCCAAGGGAAACACAACAAGTGGTCTTTGTAAACAGGTTCCTTAAGTACATGTTTCAATGAGAAACCATTTACAAGGGAAACAAAAAATGTGGTCTTTGTTAACATGTGGTAACTAAAGCAGGTTTGACTGTAGTTTCCTTATCTGACTTTGTTGGAGGGGGGGGGGGGGTCTGAGAGTCTGGGAAATTTGCAGAACGGCAAGTGTAAAGTCAATTGCATTTTAGGCTTGAGGTCAGTCAGTCAGATCTGCCAGACAGCCTTCGCTGATAATCATCAAATCAATCCCCTTGGAACTTGACCATTCTGACCTCTTGGATCCAGTTCTTTGGGTTCTTGTTCATGTTCATACTCAATATACAATATTTGTTTTCACACTAATCAGAGTCTCTTCTTACAAAGAGTTGATACTAATTGCCACTTATCGCAACTACATGTATGTCTCCTATCTCTTATGTACACATAAGAGATGGGAGACTGCAAGCTTGCGATCAATTATTAAAAAGGACTTGCCACTGATATGGATCAATCACAACTCTTGATATTAAAGACGGGGCCAGGATCTTTTCATTAATCAGCTATAATCATAGGATAATCGGTCAACAGGGGGAAATTATGGTCTTTAAAAATGGTTATAGGTATTCAAATATGTATATTAAATAGATAGATTGCGCAAGAGAAACAAGCAGTCTCTGTAGGCAGGTAGCGTTGTGTACAGGTTACTGAAATACAGGTTTCAAAGTAATACCCTCGATCCCTATTCAAGGGATGTTTACACAAAATTGTGGCCATTATATGCATGTGGTCTTTCTCTGTAGGTAACTGCAAGTCCTTTGATCAATCACAAGCTTGCAGTCTCCTATCTCTTATGAACATAGTTGCGAACTTGCGATTGATATCAATCTCACATAAATTGCAATTAGAATTAACTCTTAAAAAGATGGGACCCTGATTAGTGTGAAAAACAAATATTTACTGTATCATAATATTTGTAAGACCTCAAAATATTTGTTGTCAAATTGCTTTGATTTTATTTAATAGCTGTAGATGGCTGAACCCACAATTCTTAGAGCGTGTGCTTTTCATTTCTTGTAAAGGTCAGATAAGTTTGAAAAATAATTTAGATCACCACAACTGTAACATAGATGTCACGGTTACCTTATCTTGTATTTATTTGTATTTGGGGAGAGGGCAGGAGGCAATTCAGAGTTATATTTCTGATATAATTTCACAATTTCTATGTTTTATCTGTCTGTGTAGGAATCCTCGTAACCTGGACCAAAGGTTTCACAGCTGAAGGTGTAGAGGGCAAAAACGTGGTGGATCTTTTAATGGAAGCCTGCAAGCGACGGGTAAGCCTCTCCTAAACTCTTTTTCTGTCTTTTCTACATCATTCGGGGCTCGTATCAGAACAATTACCCCCTAGAAAATTACCCTCGGAAAACTACCCCCCATAAACAACCACCCCCCAAGGACAATTACCCCTTGGAAAATTACCACCATGGACAATTAGCCCCCACCCCTAGAAAATACTTTACTTTTACCACCCAGGCTTTACCCGAGCTACATGACAAGGCCCTACTTGGTACTTGGTTGTTGTTCCTCCGAAAGATTCCTAGTAGAATTTAAACTGGAGGTCGTGGTGGCAGAGGGTGAATTTATTTTGGAAGGAGTGCTACTTTAAACTTTGCTGAGTCAGTCAGGGATACTAATTTCGGATCAAGATTATTCCATGCTCTGGTTGTGCGTGGAAAGAATGAGTACTATAAGTTTCCTCACTCTTTTCCATTTCTGATTACTCTTGCATTGTATGCTGGTGCCAGGAGAAATCTCTTTATATTTGGATGTTAGCAGGAATCTGTTTAATGGATAATGCAAATGTGCTGGTAATAGTGGTTTAGTATAACAAGAGGTTGAGTGTTACAAATGATATCATTTGGCAAATCAATGAGGTGAAAGTTATGAATGAAGCTGTGGGTTATTACAGAAATTGATCTTGGAGACAATCTTAAATGCAGGTTTTATGAGAGAGTAACAAAGAGTGAACAGGTTCAAAAGGTCAGTTGGTGGGATATTTCATATACTGAAAGCTAGTTAAGAATAGTTAAATGTACACATATGTAAAAATGCATAAGTCACACACCCTTCTTACTCTTAGTGAGCAATATGAAAGGAGAAGAAATTAAATAATGGTTTTGAAATATTTATAATCACAAATCTATGGTGTTTTGATACTCTACTATCGACCCAACCCTAAGGTCTAAAATCTTGTGCAACAAAGGACAACTTGACACTTTGTCAAATCCAATTTTGAACAAAAGCTTAAGCTAATCATGGATATTAATTTGAGTAGCGTACAGGCTTTGGAACCCTGCATTTGCATGTGAGGTAATGATACAGATTGACGATGTATTGAAGAATGAATATCTTTTGCTTTATTCACATACAGGGAGTTGACATCGATGTAATAGCCCTTGTAAATGACACCACTGGTACCCTCATGTCCTGTGCGTACACCGATCACAACGCATACGTAGGACTCATCTTAGGTAAGGCTCGTTATAAACACCAAACCCTTCATTATTGTATAATCAGTTTTTATTTGTGTGTGTGTGTATAAGATTTATCACTCAGACTTGATCCCCTAGTGGTTGAGCAGTAATAAGGTCTTCGGTTCATACCATGTTGAAGTGCCTAGAGCCCATCGTTAAGGCACCAATACTTTAACCAGAGATGTAATCACAGCAATAGGCCTCTTGGTATCAGTGTTAATAGCAATATTATTGCAAGTTGCCTCTTCCTGCAATGCTCAGGGTGTTTGAAATGACTTGGAGCATCGGCTCATGATGACTGCTTTCATGTTTGATATCAAGGTTCCACCAGGTCCCGAGAATCTATTTTAAAAGAATATAAAATGATGAGAGAAAAAAAATGCATACAATTTTTTTGGGGGCATTTAACCAATACCATAAGTGATGTATTAAACTATTTTCGCCTAAAACTCTGCCCCCTCCCGATAATCTATTCAAAAAGAGCATAAAATGATGAGACAGAAACGTTTTCACAACAAAAAATATCCAGCATTTATCTAAAATAACATAAATGATGTAACTATCTTCTTCTTAAACTCTGCCCCCTCCCCAGGTACCGGCACCAACGCCTGCTACATGGAAGACGTCAACAAAGTAGGAACATGGGAAGGGGACGGCAACGCTCGACAGACCATCGTCAACATGGAATGGGGGGCATTCGGAGACGATGGAGTCCTGGACGATATCAGGACGGAGTATGATAGAAACGTCGACGAGACCTCACTCAATAGAGGAAAACAACAGTAAGTCTGAAATCAAGTTTAATTTGATCCTGGACATTTGTTGATTTTCAACCCTTTCTCCAACATTTTATCTTTCCTTGAGAATATGTCCATAAAAATTAAGTTTAATTTGATCATGGAAATTTGTTGATTTTCAACCATGTCTCCAACATTATATCTTTCCTCGAACACTTGTCCATAAACCTAACTTGAAACTCATCAGCAACCCTAGCTGAAACCTATCTCTATGACCCTCGGAGAGGACCTAAAGCAGTCGGTCCTCTGGTTGCTTACTAAAAAGTATTTATGCTTTCTTAGCAGTCAGGTAAAATAACCACCACAAGCCCAGAGCTAATGTATGATCACCATATTTTGGGGGAAGAAAATACCATAGGTCTGCAGCAGTTTATCAACGAAGTAGCATGTCCAAGATGCATAACAATCGGTCACAGGTTTTAATACACCAGATATATTTAATTGATGGCTTTGCTGTGGCATGAACATTCCCTTTCATCAAGTGTGAATGCTGAGACCGTGAATTCCAAGTTTCCAATTTATCAGCACCAAAACGTAGTACATTTGTAAATATTGTCGCTTTGTTTCTTTCTGTCACTGATGGGGATACCCTGTATAAATAATACTTAATAATGATAATAATAATAATAATTGCAATAATAATATTAAGAGTGATAATAATGATAATGAAAATAATGATGATGATGATGATGATGACGACAATGACGAGGAGGATGATAATAATAATAATGATGCTAATGATAATAATTTTCATTGTGAGATGATTAAGGAACTAAAATCATTCTGTTCCTTCTTTCAGAAGCCATCAAGCCATTCAATATTCTCATTCTCTCTCTATATTTTCTTTCAGATACGAGAAGATGATTTCAGGCATGTATCTAGGAGAGATTAGCAGACAGGTCATGGTCAAACTGGTCCAGTCTAAACTCCTCTTCAACGGAGTCTCCTCCAAGGAGCTTGACACACCAGGAAAGTTTGAGACGAGATTCACTACAGATATTGAAAAGTGAGTACACATCACATCCTTAAAGCGGGACTGCACTACTTGTAGCTACTTGCGCCCTCTATGTAGCAAACAATGCCTAAGAGGTACCTGTTAGTCCCCCATGGTCCCCTTTTCCTTATGCTAATTGAGAGCTGATTTGATGAGGTAACCACCTGTCGGTGAACACGCAGAGAGGTCTAATCCATCCTGGCCACAGTAGTGCAGTTAGTCTTTAAAGAAAAATCGAACCTTGATAGCAAACTTCTCTTGAAGAAAGCAGAAAAATCAGAGAAGCATACTGGTGAAAGTTTAAGTGAAAATGGATAAGAATGAAAAGTTATGAATTATTGGAAGTTGAAATCACTATATTTATGGGCTCTTCATATTGGCTGAATCGATTAAACATCTCTGTGATGTAGTGGCAGACAACTTTTTAATTTGTTCCAACTCACAAAATGACTAAAATTTCAATTTTTCAAAAATGTGTGACTCAGGATTTAAAGCAATATATGCTATGGTGCTCAAGGTGATCCAATGCATCATGCAGGTGTTGATTCAAATCAAGTGACAGAGCTCACAACACTTAAATCTGTTGACTACTTGGTATTCTTGTTTCCCTATAAAGCGTTTTTTTTAATGATGACGCAAGTGTAATGTGCCCCACGTTTGTCTATCTAACAAGGAGCTCTGTGAATACACATTGGAACTTTGTTGCACGCAGTTGCCATTCAGTATAAAATACATGTGGTGAAGAGAAAAACGCTGCGGTATACCGCTTCACGAGGCTTTAGACTTCACACTGGAACCAGTGGATCTATTTTATGGAATAACCCAGTTCCATCTACAGTGGGGTTAGGCTATGGGTTAGGAATTCCTTCCATGCAGGTAGCTATTTACTACACCTGACTGTAGATAGTATGCCTTGCCTAAGGGAATAAGCATTGAGCAAGGTTTGAACTCTCAACCTTTTTGATAACAAGCTCTGTGCCAGTGTACCACAACACTCCTCTATGAGAAGAGCTTCTGTCAGTGCAAAGGCTCATTCCGCCATGCAAATGGTTCCTATACCAAAGTTCTAGGGTTAAAGTCCCGAAAGATTCAAGATTTTTCAAACAGGAAAGAACTTATTCTATGAGGTTATTAGTTTGCTATATCACAATATCTTGAATGTTTTGAAATCTACATGTAATTTAGAACAGTCAATGTGATGATATATGGGAACTTTAATGCAATAGACCAATTCACGGTTAGCACATGTCCCAAATGACCCTGAATATCCACAGATCTTCAAAACGTGGAGAGGTCCCACTTTGTACATTTTGAAATAATCACTCCTACAGGGATTGAGGTGTTACATAAATAACCTTTGTTCCCCTTTTCAAAGTATACTTCCACCTGTGTATCATGAAGTGCACTGCTTGTGCATAAATGAATAATGATCACATAATGTTCATGAGCACGTATTCAATATTTTGTCTCTGTGTATTTCACAATTTGGTCTGCATGACCTTTATCTGCTCATGCTCAGACGGCAACCGTGAAGTGGCTTATTCAGAACAGTTCATTAAATGATTTTTCAATATTATTTGTGTTTCATCTCCAGTGACAAGTCTAACAACGGGACCGACGTCGCCAAGATCCTCACCGACCTCAACCTGAAGCCCTCGCTCGAGGACATCGAACTCGTCAAGGTCATCTGTCACTCCGTAGCAAAACGTGCCGCCCGCTTGGCTGTGGCCGGACTGGCAGCGGTCACCAAGCGAGTCCAGAGAGACGACCGGCCGGAGGTGACCATCGGGATCGACGGGACCCTCTACAAGAAGCACCCTCTCTTCAAGCAAGAGATGGAGGAGATGATGAAATTGCTGGTCCCCGGTGTCAAGGTCAATTTCATGCTGTCGGAGGACGGCAGCGGGAAGGGCGCTGCGCTCATCGCCGCGGTAGCATGCAGGCTACACAACAACAAGGTTCAATAACAAGAATAAAAAAATAAGAATAATTCTGAAATCCTTTCCGGAGTACATGGTGATTTCATTGTTGTCATGGTAATGAAAAGTGGCTGAAATATTCACACTTCTGTATCGTTTGTGTATACATCTTAACAGTGAGAAATTTTCTCATTTGAATTGGCCTCGCTAATTGAATATATGATATGATATGTTGCGCATTATGCAGTTTTAATTTATCATATTAAGGAGGCTTATAAACTATGGGGGGATATGAATCAAGTCAGATCTCATATTTAACATGTTTTAAAACACCACACTTTCTCAATTTGCTGTATGATTAAAGCATTATACATTGGGTATTTGCTTTCCACGCAGCATATGTGTGTGGGACCAGGGCTGTATGTGACAGAGGCGATGTTTCGTAAATAATATTTAAACAGGGTTTGGATATATAATATTCAAAGGTAGATATTGGCTATTTAAAGTAATACAATACATAATAGGCTGTTAGTATATATCTGTTTCCTACTTCTGTACTATCCTACTTTATCTTTTCTTTTCTAAGTGTGTTTTTTGATGGTTATGAATCTTTTATGGAATTTGTACTTAGAGACCGTTTTTCAGAGAAATATCAGTGGTTTGCTCTTTTACAGAGTTTTTGAATCATGAAGAATGTGAGATTTGTTTACATTGATTTTGTAAAGCATTGAACAGGTTGTATATTTCTACTTGCGAAGTTGCTGTACCGTGGTCGTGCGGATAACATGAACATGCAGATGTAGAATGAGTTATAGATATGAGTGGGCCAGATGAAACTGACGCAATAAACAACCGTGGCTACTTTTAAACTGTTTCACTTGTAAACAAATGATGAGTCGCGATGAAAATATAAAGTGTCGTCATGCAAGATAGGCCACAAAGTGTATTACTAACTTATCTGTGTGTTCTAAGGTACAATAATGTGAGATGCTTATGTCATTTTAGTTTGCATTGGCGCTTGCTTGATGCAGTTTTGGCGTCATTTGGGAACAATAAATGTAGACATTGCAACGTGACGGTGGATCCTCTCCGTGTTAGGCTACATAACTACTCTTTAGCAAAAACGTGATCAGACTGTTCAAAGGATATGTGTTTATCTGTCGATAGAGTATTTATGAAACTCATGTATTGCTGTGAAAATGGAAAATAGCACAAGAATCTTATAACAATTGATTATGAAATTTGCATAGGCTTTTACAAAAATTAACTAAAGGCAGATTATTAACGTAGAAGCTTTACTAAAAAAACTGTAGTGCACCAAAGTATCAAAGCATCACAATTTGTTTAAGTAGTGCAGATTTTCCATTTTGAGAGAAAGATCGAGAACTCAGGTAGCTTGCAAGAGGCCTCTGCTTTATCTTTCATATAGCAATAAAACCACCCTCTTACTCTTTCTCTTTGTATGTCATAGAAAATGGGAGTCCATGTCCAACGACAGCAATATTTGTGTTATAGAATATTTTACTGAAAAATAAATGTCGCTTACCGTACATTCATTTTTGTCCTATATCTGCTCCTCATAAAGTAAGTTGCTTAGTAATATAACTGTTCTAACTTATCACCACTATTTATTTTTTAGTTGCTGAATAGTTCGTTAGGGTATTGTTTCTTGTTTTGTTTTGTGAACGACCGTCACTTTATAAATGATTGGATTTCATTGAGTTGGTGACATATAATATCGTTGTTAAATGCAATACTAGTATGTAAATTAGATACCAAAAATACAGAGTATCTGTATTCATAGCTAGTCAAAGAAAAAATATTTTTATACCTTCAATGAATTTACATATACAGAAAATAAAAAATACTGTTGTTGTGTATTGTAGACTTGGCTGTGACTCAAAAAGATTTGTTTCTATTGAATTATAATTTATTAGAGCAAAGATAGTATGATCCAATCAAAATATATTTTATTAAAATGTTGGAAGAGGCCTACATGATAGAGGTCTATGTAATACATTTATATAGATTTGAGGCCTACGTGAGTTATGAACCTCACTGACAGAAGGGCCCAAACACATTTTCAATCCAAAAAAAATCATTATTTGTTTTATAGTAAAAGGCATTTATTCATGCCCTTTTGCCAGGCTCATGTATAAGTCGAGAAAGAGATAACACGTCTTCCACACTTTTCTGTCTTATGTTTTTGATTTGTGCCATTGAGACGATACAATCCTAGAGAAGTTTGACTCAAATAGAGTTAGGATTTTTTCTAAATGATGGAATATGGCTGCTAAATTTGGCAAATTGTACTTCTCAAGTGCATTTAAACAAATCTAATGCACAACCTGTCAAAGATTATGATGTTCTGTGAATTTCTACAGTTTCTTTTTCAATATTGTATAATTCTCACAACTGTATTTTGGTTTGTGCCATAGCCAGCAGAGACAGATAGTTGTGGCATGCACATGGGAGAGAAGTATTGGAGCTCCATGACTTTGTGCACAACTATCTCCGCTCTTGTAGCTATGGTTTATGCCATTTCCTACCTCTGGATATTGTCTTTACAGTTTACATCCTAAGGTATATTGATCTTTCTAGTTCGTATTTTTGTGACTATGGTACTAAGAAAATGTAATCTTTTCAAATTGAAGAGTTGTAATAGTTCATGTTGTATCAAGTGCATATTCTGGGCAGCAACTCGAGAAACCTACATATGACTAAGGCGGCCAACATCCCATCGAAATGCATGTTGATACAGTCAAACCTGCTTTAGTGACCACCTGTCTACAAAGACCACATTATTTGTTTCCTTGAAAATGGTTTCTCATTGAAACATGTACTAAAGGAACCTGTCTTCAAAGACCACTTTTTGTGTTTCCCTTGGGTGGTCGCTATAGACAGGTTTGACTGTATATAAACGTTCATTGTGATGTGATGTCAACAATTTTAGACTTACAGACTTTTCCAAAGTTAGACTTACAAAGATCTTGTTACATGTTGCCCTCCTAATTATCTCTGCTACAGAATATGTCTGACAGCTAGTAACATGGTGTCCACAGAGACCAGCATGCAATGAGAAACAAAAGGGCATAACAACCATGTTCAGATTTCATAGTGCCCTTTTGAATCTAGGTCTAATAATTCCTTACAAGTATCACTTCATCCTGTCCTGTACGTGTGCTCTGTTTGTGTATACAAGAAGGAAAATCTCTTTTGTCTTGAACTCATAAGCGCGATGCAAATGGTGGAAATAGATTTAATCACTGCTGAGAAAACGTGTCATCACCTGTAAATATATATATAAATACCATGTAAAAAAGTAATAAAGACTGGTACGTGTTTTCATATTCACAGTCATTAAAGAGAGAGATAGAGGAGCTATATTTCTTTAATACCAAGGTGTAGGGTATTTTCATCATTGGATGTAATTTGAGACTTTCTAAATAAACTTGTAACCTTGAAAAACAAGTTAAACTCTTTCTTTTCTGCTTTATTTGAATGCGAGAAATGGGTAGACATGGACTCAAGGTTGTTAAAACCTTTGCTGATAGTCACTTTGAAGAAAACAAATTTGGTAAATTGATTGTTTAAAAGAATAACACAATTTTGTAACCCCCAACTTGAGAAAGTCCAATAGTACAATGCTTTAATCATGTAAGGTGTTGATATATTTCTCTTGAGATGTTGATGAACTAGGTTTTTCCTGGGTTTATTTTTTGTTTTTCTGATGTAGGAATGGATCTTAGATTAGGATGAGAGGGAGAGAGGATAATAATAGAACTAATAATAACGGTGCTCATAAAGTGCTTTCCACCGAAGTCTCTAAGTGCTATAACAAACAAAATACAATGATAAACAATTACATATTTAACAAAACAAACGATTACAAATAAACCTACATATTACAATGCAATGAAATATACATCAATGTGAACAGAGTAAGTTAATCATCAAAAGCAATTTTGAATAAATGTGTCTTAAGACAACTTTTGAATTGGTTGGCATGTAAAGGTAGCTTGTTCCAAAGGTCAATTATTCAGGATGAGAATATATGCCTTTCATTTTATTAAAGAGAGAGAGAGAGAGAGATGCTGGGTTTGTATTGGCAATATGTATTAGAGAAGGGAGGATTCTAGGAAGGGAGGAAGGGAGGGAAGGAGGGAGGGTTGGAGTGAGGGAAGGAGGGAGAGAGAATGTATTTGGTTATTTGTTTAAATTCTTTGCATGTTTGTTTGCTTGTTTTTGCGTAGGGCTTGGATTTCGTGCAATACAAAGACGCCACACAAAAAGGCTCACGATTCTCACTTTCATGCCCATGTTTTGATAGTGGCGCTGGCTGCAGAATGGCTATAGGCCTATAGCGCCCTCACATTCTAACCGACTGCCATCTTTTTTACATATTGAATCATGGACACTGGGCTATACTTTTTACTTGTAGAGATCAATAATCATGGACCTACGAAAGAAATGAGTACATTATTTTTATAATATTGATATATATGTTTTATATCGTAATGTCTTAGTGGAGAAGACAAGAGAGGAGTTAATACAAGACAGTCCTAAATCCTAGACCACTGTTTCGACATTTGAAATGACTGCATCATTCTAGGACATTGGCTAATCGGGGGAGGGGGGCACAGGGTGGCTGGCACCCTAGTGTTTTTAAAACCAATAAGGCATCTGAAAGTGTGACAATCCTTTGGGGAACAGTGGGTGCAGGCGCGTACGCAGGGGGGGGGGGGTGTTTGGGGGGTTAAACCCCCCCTTTGGTATTTTTATGTATGTAAACCCCCCTAAAAAATCCCTAAACCCCCCCCCCCTTTGGATTTTTTTTTTTTTTTTTTAATTATTAAAAAAAAAATTAAAAAAATTACCCCCATGGCTGACCTAAGAAAGGTGACCTTACCCCCCCCCCCCCAACGGAGCAAAATGTCAAATTTCGAGACCAAAAAAAAAAGAAGTGTCCTCTTACCCCCCCCCCCCCCCCCCCCCCACTGAGCGACTTTCGGCTGGCTGAGTCGTTGCGATTTTTTTTTGGACTCCCCCCCCCAAAAAAAAAAGTGTCCGCTTACCCCCCCCCCCCCAACCTTGCAACCTTTTACGAACCCCCCCCCCCCCCCCCAAAAAAAAAAAAAAAAAAAAAATCGCTCGGGGGTCTCTAAATACTGTAAGCATGCGTGACAAAGAAAACGCGTAAAAAGGACGGTTTTTTTTTTAGATTGGACGCGGTCCGCGCGGTGCCGCATTAAGGGGTTGAAAAGCGTCCATTTTGGGCCATTTTCAAGAAAAAGTGTACTGTTTCAAAATGGTTCAAAATCCTGCTGTACGCCACGGAACACTCGTTTAGGGGTATTTTTCTAGCCCTCAGGGTCAGACCGGGAAAGAAGAAAAAAAAGGGATAATAATTGCCCATTGGCGAGACTTTCGGCCGCCGCCTGTGCCCGCCAAAGAAAGGATTTGTTAAAATGAAGTAAGATGGCTATGCATTAAACCCATTAGTGTACAGGGTGAACAACCATTCTCTATTGAAATTTTTACATCAGAAGCACAATTTGATTTATTTTACATTGTCAACAACTTCAATGTTAATCCCTATCGCACTTCAAAATGCTCAACGGTTACAATTTTACAATACTTGTTTAGGAGTACACTTTTTTGAAATACCCGTTTAGGGTGTGAATTCGTGGAAAAACCACGCGAAATCCCCATTTTGGGTGTATTTTAGCTTTAAAAGAAATCCTCGTTTTGGGGGTGTCTGGAATACCTGTGGTCACGCATGCTTACAGTATTTCTACATGACTGAGACCCCCGGGAAAATTCGCAACGTTCGCAAGCATTCGCCGTTCAGTGAGATACCCCCTTGAGGGTAGAGACAAAGAACATCCCGGATGATATGCCCGACCGTGGCATTTTATTGGCTCAAACAAACTTTGTGTAAATAGGCTGAAATGCGGCTGACCACAACATTTCAATTAATATTTGTGGCAAAAATAGTTAATATTGACTGGTTGCCAAACAATACTATACAACAGCAACAACACCAGCGAACCGAGGACTAAAACACTATTAAATACATGGTGACATAAACTCTTTTCAAAGTAGGCCTACACAAAGACAAACTAACTGCAGCCTATAGGTAATATCGAAAAGCCATGTATGACTATCAAACATTGTTTGTCTTCTTAAAATTTACAGAGGACAGTAATTTACTCGATTTTATATGATTTGTATTTATCAATTTATGTCTGTCCTATAATAAGTGTTGTATATCCTATTAATTATACTATGGAACAGTAAACACTGCGACCATTGTTTTGGGCAAGATCAGAGGCACGCACTACGAATTAAGAATAGATTGATTAAAACGAATTATATCCCTTGTCAAGCTGTGGGGAAAGAACCCGGTTTTTCCCTGACCCTAATATCAAACTTCCTTCTCTTTAGAATATAGGCTTACATAATTATAAATACAGAAATAGCGAAATACATTGAGCTGTTGAGAAGTGGAAGTCGATGTCGGAATTATATTTTAGGTAATAATTCACATACACAAAATATCTGAACAGGAACAAAAATGGGATATTACTTTTGTTAGGGGCCCTTTTAGGGTCGATAATTTGAAAGGAGGGGTATTTTTGCATTCAAGATTCAAGATTCACTATATTTTATTTAACTATAACCATAAACACATACAAATAATGATACAACATGCAGTATGGAGTATGAAATGATCCAGTGGAACAGCAATTGCTAATGAGGATGACCCTTAAAGAAAAAAATAACAAATACCAATTAAATGCAGAGTCAAATTAATCAATAATAGGAACTAAATAATATTACACAAATAAAACATAAACCCACACACACACTCAAACACATAAGTGTTTCAGTCTAATAAGTTACCACGACAATCGATATATATTTTCTATAAATAACTACGACAATGCTTTTTAAACCTAGATTAAGTTGAACTTGAACTTTCAAGCCCCCATTATTGATGTTTTATACGTAATGTTTACCACATTGTGGTCCGGTGGCCGATGGTGCCTTCCACACAAGCACACACACACACATAAAGGCATATTGAGTCAAATTATCTATTTAAATGATTTCCTGACCTGATTTATGAATCAATCTATTTACTTCCTTATTAATATTAATATTTGATAGATAATTAAATTAATGAATAAACAAATAACTTGATAAATAAATGACTTAATACAAATATAGATAAATTATTAATCGGCTAATTTTTTTTTTTTTACATTTCATTGTTTTTGTTAACATGCTGGAACCTTGTGACCAGTAGCGCTGATAGGAGGAGTCCCTCACTTTTAGGGTAACTGGGAGTAGGACGATAACAGGGGATGTCCTTGCACGGTAGACCAGGGACCTCCCTGGGTAGACCGACAGCCACAAGACTGACAATCAGTGAGACCATAAACTTTTTTCTTCTTCTTTTTGCTGTTGTTGTGTTTTGTTGTTGTAGGGGTTTTGGGGGATTTTTTCGAGTGTGGACCCTATTAAAAGATGTTCGGTCTTATTATGAACCCTCTAATAACGTTTCAAAAGGCCCACAAGGCCCGCGACGTCGTTCTCCTGGGTTTTAGTCTGATATAATAATTCCCTAAATGTCCCTCTTTTCATCCTTTTTCCCCTTCTACCTTCCCCCTCCCCCCCCCCCGCCCCCCCCCCCCCCCCCCCCACACACACACCATTTCTAAGTAGAGACACACCTTTGCGCGGACCAGTGGTGCTGGTATTAGATGTCGCAATACTTCAGGGGGTAACTCCTTGGGTTGACTAAGGTTTAGTGTCTGTGGTTTGTATTGAATACAGTGGTGACTCCAGTGTGTCGGCGTCTGTTTGTATACTTAGGTTATCGCCCCTAGTTCTTGAAAACATTTGAAATTTCAATGCATACATAATAAAGCATTTTGTTTGCCCACAGGAATGTGTGGTATATAATATAAAGATTTAATTGTTGCGTCAAATTCCCCCGAATGACGCGACTAAGCTTCAACATTTACCAATGCGCATCTTGGAGGGTATTTTAGAAGAACTTGATTAAAGATAAAGGTGAGTTATGGTAAAAATTATAAAAAAATGAATTCTCACAGAATCAAACGAACCTTACACTGAAAGTTCAAGATTACAAATAAATGTCATTTGCCGAACAATTTTGGTAGAAAATGTATACTGGCTGAGAAATGAGCATAGAAAGATTAGGAAATCAAGATTAGTAGCCCCGACACCAATTGTGTAGTCCCATAATTTGTGTGTACATTGCTTGTTACTTTACCAAGACTTGGCCAAATTTATTAAGATTCTGATGATTCCAGAACTTTGCAGTACACACCAATACTTACATGTTACATGATCAACTTTTTCTGATCCATTCCACACCTTTTCTTTCATAATGCAATCGGATGACCAGAACTCACCTTTATCTTTAACTTATCAATTATTTATAGTGCAGCAGTCTATAATAGATCTGTTTACTAATGTTATGCATACTTCTTGATCGAAACTTGCTTGCCAGACATAACAACAAATAATATGCAAAATGGATTATATCCATATAGAGAATCAGATACCATTATGCATGCATGGTACGTGAATTGAATAGTTATAACTAAGGGTTCAGGAAAAAACATGCATAAATGGAAATGCATTAGTAAACATGGCCCCGTTGCATAAAATTAACCATTGGTGGTAACTTTGCCAACATTATTAACTACCATGGCAACGAAACCCAACAGCCTATCAAATCAAGGTTTCCATGGAAGTTATACCATTATTTGGCAAAGTTATACAAGGACTTTCTAACCGTTCGTCTATATTTTAAACATTAATTTTACTTACATTCTTATCATTTGAAATGTGCTTTATAAATATTATGTATGTTTTTAAAACTTGTATGTATTATGAACTTTGGAAATAAAAACAAACAAACAAACAAACCATTAATGGTAAGTTTTATGCAACGGGGCCAAGGTCTATTAAGTTGTGAGTTATAACAGAATAAACATGTTTCATGTCCATTGTGTTAATGACGTTCTAATGCAAATGTATGTGTCATTAAGTGAGTAGGCCTATAAATTAATAGTATATAACGTATTTAAATGGTTGGTAATTGTGTGTATAAATAGCTTTGCTCATGACTCCTCTTCTGGTACCGAAAAGTAATGTGATCCAGAATAAATACTTTTTTTAAAATCACTATTTTTAGATCGGGCTTTCGCCACTAAATGTAGCAAACACTAAATTATAACATCAAAAAAGAGAAACTAGAAGGTATAAATACTATTTTTTTAGTAATTGAATACTGTGCTGAGTCAGTAAGTCAAACAAGAAAGAGATAAGACATGAAACCGAATGTGAAATGATGAAACAGATGAATATGGTGGATACTTGACTTGTATAATAATGACATCATTTCCTATAATATGTCTTAATAGCCTGTAATACAAAAGAAATTATTGAATACTTAGTTGATGATAATAATTATGACTGATGTAATTATTTCAAGTGAAAGTTAAAACGGGAAGGAAACTATGAGTCTAGGTCAACTCAGAACAGGATTTATATAGAATTAAAAAAAATACGGAACATCGTGCCAGGAGTGGTCATTGGTCATAATAATGTTGGTGCTATTTATATTATTCAAGCTGAGATATTAATAATAATACTTTCACGAGTTCTGTTGATCGTATCGTATTACTCAAGACGGATAAAGTTCTCGTGATGATGTCATAATGTCTGCAAAGGGAGAGAGGGAGGGAGCCGGAGGGAGATAAAGAGAGAGAGAGAGAGAGAGAGAGAGAAAGAGAGAGAGAGAGATTGTTGTAAATGATTATAATTGATTTGTAATGTTTAGTTGGAAACAGAAATAAAATTTAATTTAATTTAATTGAGAGAGAAAGAGAGAGAGAGAGGGGTAAGCTATGGAAAGGAAGGGGAGAGAGAGAGGTGATTAAAGGGGGATAGGAGAGAGAGAGAGAGAGAGGGGGTAGAGAGTGTGGCGGGGAGAAACTCAGGGGAGAGAGAGAGAAAAAGATTGTTTTAAATTATTAAAGTAATGTTTTGTTCGAAACAGAAATAAAATTGAATTGAACTTAATTGAGAGAGAGAGAGACAGAGAGAGAGAGAGAGAGAGCCATATATCGGAGAAAAGGGGGGAAATTGAGGAGAATATAGGGGAATAGGAGATAGAGAAAGAGGGGGGGGGTGGGAGAGAGGCGAAGAAGAAACTCAGGGGTTGATAATTAAAATGAAAAAGAACAAAATAATTTAAACCAACAACAACAAAATCACCGAAAGGCTTTTGAAATAGGGGGCTTCATGAAAACGAAGATTGAAACTTTAATACGCTATAGGCCTACTAGAAAAATCAACGAGAAATATTTCTTTCGTAGTTGAAGTTTCTTCTTCATCATTCCTTTCTTTCTATCTTTCTATTATATTCTTTTCTTCAAATTTCGTTTCGCGAATTTCTATTTTTGAAGGGGTAGGGTTTTAACAAAATAGGTATTGCGCAATGACATGTTGTTCACCCGAATCTAATTCATTTAATATTTGCGGACGAGACGAAAGCCATGACCCATGCAAAGTACGCTACTCAACTCATGGAAAATCCCTTTTTTTCTCGCATTGAACACATAGTTAATTGCAGGGACTTCCCAACTGTGCAAAATCCCCGATATTCGCAACGGGAAATTACACTGTGCTAAATATAGAACATTCCGTCATGTGTGCGTCGCGTCGGCGTCGGTACCACGCACTGACCTCTACACGTATTTTCCAGTTTGTTCTTTGTGTGGGCGCGCGATCGCTCTCGCAACGCACGGTCAGGTTTGAATGAATCATGAGTACGAGTAGTCTTTGTTTGCATACCCTTATTATAAGAATCGGACTATTTTGCGAACATTGCATAACTTGCGAGGGGAAAGGAGTGAAGATGGTAAATATTATGATATTTCCATCTAATTTCCTTGTCAGTGTTTGTTCCATGCACTACAACAATTTCACGCCAGAAATATTTTAACAGCCCTACCAAATCACACAAGGAAACAAAGTGAGGGGAATTTTTGTTGTTGTGATGAACATTTATGAAAGAGTGAATAGAAAGAGAAAAATGTTGAAAGACAGATCGGCTTGATAGAAGGGGAATACCGCAAATAAATACAAGACACAATGATATTCAAAATTATGTTGTAAGTTTTTTATTTTTATTAAGTTTTCTGTTTATATCACCTTTTTTTCTTTTTTTTTTTTCTCTTTCTTCCTATTTGGCACAAGTTCTATAAATAAACACGTAAATACTTCCTCCACGGGAGAAAAACTTATGAAGTGGCTAGCACTTGTTTCAACAATTCATCTTATAAATAAGTACATGTGTACTTTACTACTTCATGGTTCACATGGTGAAGTGTTTTTATAATAACCAATTTGGTCAAACTCAGTAATGAAAAAATCCAAGCACCTATTCCTTCAAGAAATGTGCCTGGTAGAAACTGGAAAGCTCCACAAAGCTTTAGGACATGTTTATGCAGTCAATACATAAGAAAATGGGAAGACAAAGGCTTATTCCACTTTATGAAACAATTAATATATGCACTTATACCAAACAACAAGTATTTTCGTTCATCAAGAACCTTTTCTTCAAAACTGTAAAAAACATTGAACATTAAAAGTCAAAACAAACTCAAATTAATTATGTGTACAAAATACCTGATATATTTCAATTTCAAAATGCATAAAAAGAGTAAATTCAACATGACAGAGTGCATCGATAATGACAGTTGTATCTTTCAACTATTTTTTCAAAATACCAATACTGAACAAATCAAGACAGAGTCAATTGTTACAGTGAATGATAAGATCGTGATAAAGACATATCCATCAGTAAGAATTTCTTGTACATGTAAATGTAAAGTTGAAAAAATTAAAATACTGACATTGACAAAGCAGTACTTTTGCATGTCTATCTAGTAACAGATTGAAATGCACTTATTCCTAAATATTACTAAAACGAAACGAACATTACTGCTTACACTAAAATAACATGAAATATTTGAAAAACATTTGTAGTAGTATTTATCACACTAGGGCTAACAATCAAGTGTCAAACTTATTGCACGTAAGTTTTATCAATAAAAACTAAACTTAGTTTTTACAATAGTATCGCCAATATGTGGAAGACTGTCAGTCGATTGAATACAAAATACAGATACAAGTTAGTTTCCATTAAATAAATTAAACACATGGTGAAAGGTAAATATCTTGTTTAAATTTAGAAACCGTTTATGTTATTTTTTTTTGTTAAACTTCCTTTAACAGGTGTTTTATTCTTCCTATATCATGTATACAAATATTTTTTAAAAGGTGTTATATTTTTGATTAAAGATGAGAAATAGGAAAGATCTTCATTTTCAAATGCGATATTACAATGGAATATCAGCTTCTAAATGAACAAGATTATTATTCCCAAAAAATGTTTCCATTTTTAGAATAACATTATGTAAAATGATATATTGGAATGCTCATAAAGTGTCTGAATAACTAATTTCAATTTATCATGTAATTTGTCCTTTTTCCTAAAAGAGGGCATTACTTTTGGAGGTTTTTTCTTAATACTGTTCCAAAGGAGATTTACAATTAAACCAAACCTGGCTTTTGAAAAACTGGAATTTTGAAAATTGCTACATGGCTTAAAAATTTGACAAACATGAGGAAAATAACTGTTTTATCTACTCTCATGAGTGCTTGCATACAAATGATTAAAATTTACAAATAATGCCTTCATGTTTTTTTTCTAGTACTGCTGTATAACAGATCTTGTGCAACAAGATCATAAATATATATGTATAAAAAACCAAGGTGGAGAGTGATTATTTTCATCAAATGCACTATCGCTTTGTACTTCAGCCCCAGGTTGTGTACCGGTATGAGGAATTTTTCCCAGTTGTTTCAAAAGTGACTATTGGAATACGATGAAAAAGAATAGAAGTGATCTCTTTTTCATTTATTTGAATCTATAGATCAAGCCTGTTCATAATTTTTGTAATTTTTTTTTAGGTATATTCAATTTTCTGCATTGGTATGATTCCATTTGAAGTTCGCATATTGATAGCAACTACAAAACATTGTCCGTCAGAATTGACTAATTCTTTTAAATTACCCTAAAAATTAGACTTTGTATCAAGCCCTAAAATGGCATGCAAAACTTGTGACCCCTGAGAAGTTAGTTTATACGTGTAAACAAATAAATAAATAACATGAAAGAACAATAATATTGGATCTCGAGATCAATGACATACTAATTCCTCGACCCTCTGTGTCTGGGCCGCTGCTATTGTTCCAATCTGATATGTTTTAGGAGGAGAAGTGAGGACGTGTCCCAATATAGAGCGATCATCGTAACGAGGGGGCGGATCCACAACAGATGTTGTTTGGGGGCGTCGTCGGCCCACCGGGGTCACGACCTCCGCTTGGTCACGGACTACGTCACTTGGGAGCTCATAGTCAGCATCATCCCAAGAGCCTAAATTCTGAAAAAAGAGAATGAGCAAAGAAGAGAGGGAATGAAAATCAATGTAAACAAAATACAGTTTGCATACAGTATTGCTTAAAATTAAGTAGACACTCTCCCAGTGACTGCATGTATTATTCCGTAGAATTGGTGTAACTTTGTGTTAGGGTGCTTTTTTTATTTCAAGCAATACCATATATACATCACTTGAAATACCTTAAACATCTTTGATATTGACCCATCTTAATTACCTACTTTCTCACCACCTCCTTTCCTAAACCCAACATAAAAAGATAAGTTCCATTACACACAGTTAGCCTCGCTGTTCCCTAAATCCCAAATAGTGAACATTCAGTGAAAGTGGATAAGGAGTTACTTGCTGCATTTAAGAATTACTGGTATTTACCTCATCATACATGTTGGCGTAGTATTTCTGAACATGGTGCGTTGCAGGTTTGACGTATCTTGGAGCCCGAGGCTTTTGTTGATCCTGATATCTTGTGATCTAAATAGAAGAAAAAAGAAATAGATAGATTTAGATTTATATACATAAGGATAAAAAAATAGCAATGGTAGATTGTATATACTTTTTAAAAAATAATTTCTTTTTTTACTTAATCATAAAAACAGATTAAGAAATAAATTATATAACATTATATTTCATGATTTTTAAAATGATCTGAATTTCTTTCAATTTATAAACAAAACAGACATTGAAATATATAGTCTTTACAGAAATAAATATAATTTCTCTCCATATATTGGTGTGGTCTATATCTGCAAACTCATTGAATGTGGTGAATGTTTGTCGAGAGTCCAGATGGAAAAATTAAAAGGGGAAAATAGTTACCTGAACTTTGAGAGAGCTGGCAAAATCCTCGGCTTTCTTGAGTTGTTTTTTAAGATCAGCAGTCTCTTTCTGGCTTTGTTCTCTGTCTTTCTTCTCATGCTTGAAATCGTCCAGGCAAATTGAAATCTGTTTCAAAATCAAAATGTGTTTCCGTAAGTTGAGTTATCAAGTGGATTTTAACCTAGAACTAATATTGGAGACATAACTTGACATTTTATTTCAAAGGTTTTGAGCTTAGGCTTGTCATTTCAAGGATCCTACTTTCTTCAAAAATAAATTCGACATAAACTTCAACTTCTTTTCTTGGTCCTTCAGTTTATTGTGTAACTTTAAAATGTTATTCTTCTAGAAGAAAAAAAATTATAAGTAAAACTTGATGCGGAGATATGTACCCTAAAAACTATTAACATAGAGGGAGCTTTACCTGCTGAGTGTAGAGGTCTGCTTGTTGGTCAATCTCCGTTTTATGACTGGCCGCCTGTTTTTCTAGAATGTCCACTCTCTCTTTGAGGTCTACCACTCTTTTGCTCATATGATACAAGTCTCTGTCCTTATCGGCATCCCTCCTCCCCCTCCTCCTCTCATCCTCCTCCTCCTCTCGCTCTCTGCACCCTCCCCCTTGCTTCATGGCTGCCTCCAGTTTCTTAGCCATCTCCTGTCGCTTCTTCTCTGACTGCTTCAGGGTGACTTTGATCGCCTCACGCTCCCGCTGTACCCTCTCCACTTCTGACTTCCGCTCGGCGGCCCGCACTCGAGCATCGGTCCACCTCAACTCCAACTCCTCGCTCCTGTTCCGCTGATCGGCAAGCTTCGTCTCTAAACGCTTAACTTTCTCTGACAGCTCCCTAAATTTGCCCTCTGCTTGTTTGGATTGTGAAGTAAGGTTGACAACGATTACCTCCCTCTCCTTGTCATATTTTTGCCACCTACTGTTCATCTTGGTGACTTCTTTGAGTTTTTGGTGAGTATCTTTGTTCTCCTGTTGCAGTTGGATGATCCGTCTCTGAGCATCTCCTCCAATATCACCTTGAACATCACTCTCCTTTAGAAAATGAAATGAAATGAAAAGTTATTTAATGTGAATAAATTTGAGTGTCAATTCAATTAAAGAAAAACAAAAAAATCTGCATCATACTCATAGCGTATTAAACTAATATTTTTGTTACAATTAATACCAAATGCTGGCAAATTATGAACATGACCCGGCCCTTGCATGGGCAATCTTTCATTCTCTAGTCTAGTCTAGAAAATAATAGACAATTATTACAACTTTCTTGAAAAAAATAAATGGATAAAATTAGCCAATTCAACAACAAGCACTCGGATAGAAGATCAGATTAGTACACTCCGTAGAAAGAAATAACGCAGAATGGTCCTTTTAAGAAACTTATATTGCAACATGGTCGCCAACATAAATGCTTCGAGTTTTACCTGACTATCCGATGAATCTGAACGCATGGCCGGTGGACTAGCTACTCCAGCGAATGGTCGAGTCGATGAATGCGAGGAGCTCCGGCGGAGATATTTATCGTGTCCGCATTGACAGACGTGCTCCTCTGCTACGTGAGCGTCATCCGAAATACGGCAAGTAGCGTGATCCATGGTTGTGTAATACTATGAAGTGAGACGAAAAATGGAAGGTAATTCCGGTTATTGATGAAGACTTCTAGGGCATCCGACATATATATATATATAATTTCGAAATAATAAACAGTTGGGATTTCAACTTAGATGCCACACATGCAAGGTTCAAAATAGAATGAAACTACTATCCAACGCCGATCGTATTTATACTTTCATGCACTGTAAGTACGTGCGCGCGCACGTTAGTGCATGCTCTAGATCATGCATAGAAAGCGCTAGAAAAATCCCCTCTAAAAGGGGATGAATTCGTTGGGGGAATTCCCCGATTGGCTATTTTTAATCATTCAAGCGCGCGCGGAAAATCCCTAAGTATACATGTTTTTCGAATATGCTCAATAATCAGTTGTAGGTTTATTGCCTTTCGCTGTTTTAGCTCTGTATTGTAGGGAATATAAAGGGGTTTCATGACTTTGCCAAAGTAAATTAAAATATATGAAAGCATTACCGGTAAGCAGAGAAAAGAAAGTGTTTTCCTCGCGAGGCGAGGCCGAGCCGGGTAACTGGCTCACCAGGATTACTTGTAGCTGCAAGACAAAGGTAGGTCCCCTTATTTTCTCTGATTTGGTCAATTCTTAACAAACTGCAGGATCTCCTATGGCTGAGCGAGTAACAAGTCGTAAGGACTTTCGAGAAATCAAACTAAGGCCATTTCCTTAGCTTTGTACTTCGTCTATCGAAATATTATAAGAAGTTAATAAAATTTGAGGGGAAAAAAAACACGCTACGGCAGAAGATCATAAATTATTTTAATAATTACTTGTTTATTCAGGCAAAGAGTTAAAGCCGGATCCAGGGCCCCAAAGAGCAGCTACCCCCCCCCCCCTCCCCTTATTGGGTACAGAATCATAAGAGAAATTGAGGAAATATGAGCAAGAAAAATAAAGAGGAAGTCTAGAAAGCAAAATCAATTTTACGGGATAAATTTTTCGATCTCCCCCCCCCCCCCCCCCCCCCCTGGGCACTTTCTGACAGTATTATTGGAGAAGCGCCCCTGGTACCCCTTGATATAGATTTTCAAGAGACAAGCCCGGGCCCCCCCCCCCCATTCTCTCTCTATCTCTCTCTCTATCTCTCTCTCTCTCTCTCTCTCTCTCTCTCTCTCTCTCTCTCTCTCACACACACACACAATAGGGCCCATGGTTTGTTGCGTTCATCATTATTCAAACAATAACAAACTGTAGTAATCGCACAATGACAAACAAGTATTTCCCCTATATGCTATATTGCGCAATATTATAAGAAAACAGGGGCATTGATCTCTTGGTCAGGCCACAACCCTCGGCCATTGATCCAGTTGGCTAACCCAATTGTTTAATACGTGACACAATCATGAGGAGTGGTTTATGTTTTCCCTATGTATGTCGCCAATGACAAACACGACTATTATGTATTAAGTAATCACAGTCTCGTAAGGTAGTCTCTAAATTCAGACCCACATCCAGTCTGACGTTCGACGAGCCGACCATGCCCTGGAAATTGAAGTTGTTGATAGACATTGTGCATAATGGCTGTGGCGAATCGAGCAGAGGGGGTGGGGGCACGTACCTCTCCTCCTCTTATGGTCGACAAATCCAAATCTGGCTTACCTTACACGCACCATCACACAAAAATGAGCACAAGCAAGCCCCCTCTCGATTCCTGACAATTTGCGGATATAAAATGCGATAACTATGTTTGTTTGTATGTTTTTTGTTATGTGTTGTCTTGTTTTTTAAAATATTTTACTTGTGATAGATTGTTTCAATTATATTTCTAAATAGTTAAGTTGCTATGTGTCTCAGATAATCGAGCAAAGGGGCGGATCGATCATTTTGCTAGGGGGGGGGGGGGTTGACCCAATGGCGGATCCAGGATTTTCCAAGAGGGGGGGGGGGGCCCGAAATCTGAAAATCTCGAAGACCAAGATTTCGCTCAGTGGGGGGGGGGGGGGGAGGCACTACACAAATCCTTTTGCCTCCGACATTAAAAAAAAATGTTTTTCTTTTGTTTTTGCTTTTTTTTTGGTTTTGTTTGGCTCAGCCCAAGGGGGGGGGGGGGTAAACCCCCTAAGCCCCCTGTAGATCCACCCCTGGAGCCCACCCCGGCGAAAGTTTAAACTGAAAGGGCACCTTGAACATGAAGAAAATAATGTTATTCTGCTAAAGTATCTTAGAAAGACATTTGGGTTTTTGTGTGTGTTGTGTTTGTTACCGTTCCTATTTTGATGCCATTGTGCACGTACCATTGTTTTGATTAAAGTGGACTTCACACTCAATCGTATGGAGCGCACGGACTCCACGTTATTGCTTATGTATATATAGAATTTCATAGTTTGCATGTAAACATTGCGCAATGCACGCCCGTGATGGTTATGGGGTGATGGTTACGGGGTTGGGGTTACTACCACATAAAAAAATAGTTAACGAACCCTCATTACATAAATTTTGTGGATCAAATTATGTTTTATGACGTATTGCAAAAACCCCTTCCCCA